>CM072823.1:5498920-5754332 GCA_036937905.1 Salvia rosmarinus | reverse complement strand
GGTATCAAGCCAACCATTCCGACATGACCCGGTCCAATACTTCCGGCCGATGCAATGACCGTATCAACCACGTGACGCGCGAAAACAACAATGGCGGCGGCCGAAGACCGCGATCCAGCAGTCCCAACAACAACAACGGTAGCAACGCGGCAACAAGAACCATATCATCAACAACAACAACCACCACACAAGCGGTGCCTCGCCTCAACCAAAGGGAATTCCGCGAGGGCCGCCGCAAGGAACCAAGGAAAACTTTGTAGGTATGGGAACACTCCTCCAATTACTCGTTATCCTCTTGTTTTATATCGGCGCCTCGCATTCTTTTATTCTTGAAGCATGCATAGAGAACTTAGGATTAGATCCTAAGCCTTGAACAAATCATGAGAATTTCTTCTCGATAGGAGGCATAAGCGGTAACCACAAATGCTCGAACCTAGAACTTGGACTAGGCTCACTTAAGGTCATGACAGATAACCTTCATGTCATACCTATGATGTATGTGGACATAATCCTAGGAATGGATTGATTAACCGAACATAATGCGACCATCACGTGTAATGAAAGGAAAATTTCTTTCAACGTCCGGGAGAAACCCATAGACTTTCATGGGATCGGCATGGGAGGAGAGTCTCAACCATATCCGCACTACAAGCAGGGACGTTCTTTGAACAAGAGCGAAGAATCACGCCTACCTTGTCGTCGTCCGGGAGGAAGAGCGAGAATGAGAGAATGATAGAAAGGCGTTCCGATCGTGAAGGTACCCGATGTATTTCAGACGAACTCCCGGATTACCACCAAACCGACGGATCGAGTTCACGATCGATCTCGAACGAGTTACCTTACGTAGCCAGCCCCATCTTGGATGGCACGAAGGAACTTGAAGAATTAAAGATCCGACTACAAGAACTCTTGAGTTAGGTTTTATTAGACCTAGTGTGTCTCCATGGAACACCGTCCTTTTCAGTAAAGAAGAAGGATGGCACTTTGAGAATGTGTATAGATTGTTGAGGTTAAACAAGATAACTCTTAAGAATAAGTATCCTTTGCCCGAATTGATGATCATTTGATCTGCTGCAAGGGAAGCGGTCTTTCAAAGATAGATCTAAAGTCGGGATACCATCAATTAAGGATTAGACGGGAGGATGTGCACGAAGCGACTTTCCATACAGGTATGGTCATTTCAATTCATCATTAAGCCTTTGGACTTGAATGCCCCACAATATTTATGGATATCATGAATAGGGTATTTCACCCGTACTTAGACAAATTTGTCTTAGTATTCATAGGCGATATCCTAATATATCAAGAATAACCAAGAGCACTTGAGAGCGGTCTCGCAAACATTAAAGCGAGAAGCAACTCTTAGCAAGTTTAGCAAGTGTGAGTTACGGTTAGGCGAGTGACATTCTTGGAATCACGTCGTGTCCTTGAGGAATCAAAGTAGACCCCTCGAAGATCGTCTGATTCGAGAATGGGAATCACTCAAAGAACCGAATGAAATTGAGACTTTTAGGACTTGCCGGCTACTATCGAAGATTTATCGAAGGATTTTCAGCGATAGCCGACCCAGCCCAATTGTTGAGAAATGAATCAAGTACACTTGGACCAGAGTGTGAAGCTAGTTTCGAGATTGAAGGAGTTCTTGACAACGACGTATACTGTCAGATGCCGAGCGGATAAAGTACACAATCTACAGACGCTTTAAAGAATGGGCTAGGTTGTGTTACGATGCAAGAAGACGAGTTATTGCTTATGCTTCAAGGCGATTCCTTACATGAGTTGAACTATCATATACGACGACAGGAATTAGCAAATGATCGTACACGCCTTTAAAGATTTGGAACACCATCTCTATGGAGTTAGATGTGAGATCTATCTTGACCATAAAAAGCACGAAGTATTTCTTTGGCGTAAAGATCTTAACATGAAGCGATGTAGATGGTTAGAACTGGTGAAAGATTACGGTTGTGGTAACAATTACCACCAGACAAGGCTAATGTTGTGGCCGATGCTTTGAGCGCAAATCCGCTAGTTTGGGATGCCTCCCAGTCGTGAGAAATACTTAGAAAGGAATTTGGAGGATGAACATCGAAATCATAGACCGTCTCGACAATAGAGGGTCAGTATTGCAACGTTGATTGCAATCCGGACTTAAAGTCCGAATCTTAGAAGCTGAAGGAAGGAAGCTAGAGGAAATCGAGCCAGATCAAGGACAACAACCACAAGAATTTCAAAGAAGCAACGGATAATGTTTTGTTGTATGGCGGGAGGTGTGTGTTCGAGGCGAGGCGAGGGCTTAGGCGAGATCTTGAAAGAAGCCCGTGAGACTTCTTCTGCGCACACCGCATGAAGTACAAAAATGTACCAAGATCTCAAGGGAAATTTTGGTGGGACGGAATGAGCGAGAGGCGTAGTTGGATTTGTATCTTTGAGCAGTTTGGTTGAGCTTGTATCTGATGTTTTCTGTTACCACTATTACAATCTCCTATACGCATTGTTTACTTGATTGGATATGTATGTCCCTTTATCTCATATATAAGTTAGATCATACGATTGTGTTGTAGATCGCAGAATCCGTATGATTGGTCAAGCTTAATGAGATATAAAAAGTATCACGGTGAAGACGACTTGAGGACGAGTTGTTGGTATGAGGCTGCAGTATAGATAAGAAGTGACTTGACTTGGTTGCTTGTCTATCTTTGTACGTCTCGACGTATTGATGGAGCACGGTGAGATGAGTTCTTCTAGCGACCGTTGTGAAAAACCTAGATCTCGGTGACTTTACGTTGATCTAAACCTCGATAAGGTATTAGGTGAGTATGAGTTCTTGACCATCACTTTGACTTGTTATGGGTGAGGGTTGATGAGATAACCCAAGATTCTCTCGCATCTTGGGTGGTGGCGATCTTGTATGTCGTGCTAGTTACTTGTGTCGAGTCACCGTATCCGTTTAGGATGATGGCGTCCCTTTAAGGAGCTCAAAAGATTTATTGTACTAAATCCTGCGAGGTTGAGTTATCTCAGTACAATAATAAGGTTGAGTGGTACTACTTAAGAATTAAAGATATTAATTATTTTAAGCGATCGAGCGCTTATAAATAATTCTT
Organism: Salvia rosmarinus; assembly: GCA_036937905.1. Lineage (NCBI taxonomy): Eukaryota > Viridiplantae > Streptophyta > Magnoliopsida > Lamiales > Lamiaceae > Salvia > Salvia rosmarinus. The sequence continues at coordinate 5,751,225 of CM072823.1, read as the reverse complement.
GGGACGTCGATATCTTAAATCATGATTCGTGAAGTCTAAGTGCAAGCCCGACTCAAATTCGGAAATAAAGGGTAAGTCGGCATTTATTCTCTAGTGGAATTAATAAATGTTTATGAATTAATTTATGTTCTTGGCTGAACATAAGATAATTAATTTATTTGAGGCCCATCTTTATTCCTTGCATTTGATCCCTAGGCTGACCCATCCAGGCCTGGAGCTTAGAAGAAATTCGATCCTCTTCTTATAGAGTCCTCTACTTGATCATCTTTATCTTAAGTGATATTATTATATTTATTAGATATGCATTAATTCTATCTTGATAGGATTTAGGATTGCATTATAAATATAAGGTGAGAGAAAATCAAACCCTAATCCTCAATAGTTAAATTTTCAAAAATTATACTTCTCCAAGTTGAGATTTTCGAAATCTTTGAGAAAAGGAAGAAAGCAATTTCTATAGCATTCTCCATAGATCGTCCTCGCTCGGCATTGGAGTTTAGGCAATGGGATACGATCGTAAGATCAAAGCACGAATCTTGATCTCTCTTTCCCGACAGATTCGTAGTGGCTACACGAAAAACTCCTACGTGTTGCAATTAATTAAATAGGTGCATGCTAGGCATATAATCAATGTATGGTGAATTAAACATCGAAGATAGATCATCGGGAGAGGTTAAAATCGATTTCCACAGAATTGGTATCGAGCACGGGATCGTTATCTTGGCTCATTGGATTAATTCACGTTTGATTATTACGCATGCAATTAATTAATTGTGAACATGGGTTCATCGTGGCTCGTTTTATTTTTGTCGGTTTGGTTTTTCACCACGAGAAAATCCGTGGTTAGATTAGATTTTTTCTTGTAAATCTTATCTGTAAAAGAAGAACGAAGACAACAAGCATGAACAATGAGACGATGGGAGGTCACCGAAAACGGCCGTACGACGTGAGGGTGGGCGGGTGACGGCACGCTGTGCGTGCTCGGCTCTCGTAGGCACATCGCTCGACAGCCATGCGTGTTTCTCGGTAGCTCTCGGTAAGGCACATGCGGACAGGGTAGGCGTGGTACGCGAAACGCACACGGGAGTTTCGGCGCCATCGTCAGGCGTCGTGCAACATCCATCGGCAGCGACGCAAAGCGGACGATTGCCGGCTTAGGGGCGAGGGTCGTCGTCAACCTCGCCCGGATCTGGGCGGCAGTGCGGCGTCCATGGCAACCGAGCGCGGGTCTTTGGCGTGGCTCGGCATGTCTCTCCCGGAAGCGCCTGGGCAGGATGGGCATGGTCGGGCGACGCGGCTCGACACGCATCGGTGGGTCGAGGCGGCAATGCTGGTAGCTCTCGGCGGATCGCGCGTGGGAAACCTCGGCGAGGTCTCGGCGGATCTCATCACGGAAACCTCGGTGAAGTCTTGGCACGACTCGGCGGGGCGCTGGCGCGATTCTCGCAGACCTAAGCTTCGGCAATGCTCGGCGACCTCGGCGTGATTCTCGCATGGAAAACCTCGGGCGCGTGGCGGAACCCGGCGGCGTGCGTGGGTTTCTCGGCGGTCTCGTGAAAGTGGGCGGCAGTGCGTGCGGCAGGCCTCTCCGGGATGCGCGACGTTGCTCGGTCTTCCTCGATGGTCCGGGTGTGCGAGTTTCGGCGGGGGCTTGGCAAGACTCGGCGATGTCGGCGTCAATTTCCAGGTGGACTCGGCCCAGTTTCTCGGCGACACGGGCGAGCCTTCTCGCGGTCGAGGCGGGGGCGTGGGCGGCGGGTGGGCGGCGTCAGCGTGGTTGAGCGGTGGGCGAATGTGGTGGACATGTGCATGGGTGTGCCTAGCGCGCGACCCGATCCACTTGGGCCGACCCGACCCATATTCGACCTGCATCCGAATTTCCACCGAACCCGCTTTTTTTCAATTCGATTCCGGTTTTGACCGATTCGATTCCCAATCCAACGATCCGTCCATTTTGTTTTTTCGCCCAACTAATTTTGACGAATCCGGTCCGTGTCTGCGCGAGGCCTGTTGCAGTGTTATGAAGATCAGACTTTGCAAATTTATGTAATAAATTAGGCGAAGATGCAGATCCACGAGTGGGCGCGATGAACGATTTTATTTTATTTTTATCGCTCAAAGCATGTCGTGGATGTTTAAATTATCAGAAGCATGCTATGTAAGTTTAATTACGTAGATAAACATATTATATGTTTTCGTGATTGGACGCGATAGTAAGCATGCTAGGTTTATCCCGCTTTTTCAAGCATATTTTAGAATTCTCGCGAGCATGTTTTACATGTCGAGTTCTATAGAAAAGCATGCTAGATTACGTGATCTGCATGGACAAACCTTTTGAAACAAAAGACTAAGCAAGTAACCCGACATATTAATTTTAAATTAAAATGTCAAGACCTCCATTTTTTGATCTCTAAACAAAGTACGATACCGTGAGTAAACTTCCACACGCTGGTTTGCTTGCACCGTTTGTCATAAGTTTGTTAGATGAGATTTCTAAATAAAACATTTTAATCTATCGAAAGTGGGAGTTTCATGTAAACGCCCACACGCACGGCTTGCATATGCGATTTTCATAAGTTCTCTAGAGATAGATTTAAAATGAGATAACAAAGGAATTTGGATTGGCGGTATGGTCCTAGTGAGTATGTCAATTTAAGAATTCATTTCTGCGTTAAAATTGTGGTCAATGCTAGACATCACCTCAAGTACAACTTCCCGCCAAGTCCCTTCTTGTGATAGTGATGTGGTTCAGTAAGGTCCAATCATTAATTTCATTCATAAGGATAAGTTGACATGGATTGAAATTAAACCACTAAAATGTATATTTTAGTCCAGTCGAGGATTTATGTACGCCCACACGCACGGTTTCGTATGTGGAATTCCTTAGGCGATTTGAGGTTTCAATTAATATTGTTTTATCAAAAGGTTACAATATTATTGTTACGTAATTATGTGCGATCATATGCTTATGTGTTTACATTACTTTTCGATATGTCTCTTTACCGATTATCAATATGCTCGACAAAAATCCTCTATCCGGTCCAAATTTTATCGAGTGGAAACGAAACATTGAGATTGTTCTTACCGTCAAGAAAATTTATTTGTACTAACTACACCCCGTCCCCAAACCTCTAGACGATTTATCTCATCGATGAGGAGCGCAAGCGAGCACGAGAAATGGGACAATCAAATAGAATGGCAAAGTGCCTTCTTTTGGTCACCATTTGCGAGTCCTCGCAACCCAAAGATCAAGAGATGGAAGATCGCCACTATACGGCTAAATCATGAAATCGTATTTGAGAGTCGGACGTAATCGCTTGTCATAATTGGACAAAATCAATAATGTCAAGTTCAATGAAGGAAAGTGATTCGTGCATGACCATGTAGAGCAAATGATCAATCTCTCTGAGAGCCTCGAATCGGTTGGAGGATATAACGATGACGTAGTCGTAATCGATATGATCCTCAACACTTTGCCCAAGTCTTTTGATGACTTCGTTATGGAGTAGTCCTTTATGATAAGAGTTATACTCTAGATTCATTGCAAGAGGATCTAGTAACGGAAGAACGCAAAATGGGCAAGGTGCATGATCTTTAGCACGCACCTCAAAGGTGCACGTGCTTGTGTGAAAGGGTACACTCGGATTGAGGGCATCGATTTCGACGGACCTTTCGCCAGTAGCAATGCTCAAGTCCATCGTAATTTTCCGCCATAGCAGACCACTTAAACCTTGAGGTTTGGAAAACGGATGTAAAACCGCTTTTCTAGCGGTTACCTTGAAGAAGGTAGAGACATCTATATGCAAAGAACCCGGCTTATGTGGTAAAGCGTGAAGAGAATCTAGTGTGGAAGCTTAAAGTCCATTTATGGACTCTAGCAAGCTTCACGATCCCGAACTTACGCTGACGAGGTGGTAAAGTCCCATGGATTTACCCGCTGCTCAGCGAAGTTGTGTGTATCGCTTAGATGTCAACGGTGACGTGATATTTTCGCACTTTACGAGACGACATCCTTCTACTTGGTAACAATGTGAAGTTGTTATCGCATCGAAAGAGTTGGTTATCCGATCGCCTTCAAATGAAAGACTTAGGAGATGCGCAGCATATTGTGGGATCGAGGTTTACCGAGATCGCAAGAGAAAAATGTTGAGCTTATCTCAGCGCCTTACATTGATACCGTGATTACCGTTTTAGTATGCGGACGCCAAGAAAGGATTGCTATCTTCGGGCATGGCGTTTCTTTATATAAGGAGCGATCACCTATGACCGCAGCGAGATAGAGGAAATGAGACAAGTTCTCACGCTCGCTGTGAGGAAGTCCTCATGTATGCAATGCTATGTACGAGACCGATATCTTCTATGTCGTAGGCATAGTAGCTAGATATCGCCTAACCTGGACAAGCTCATTGGATCATGGTAGCATATACTCAAGCACCGAAAAGGACTCGAGATTATGGCTAGTTTACCATGCATATAGTCTAACGCCTTTGGGTTATTGATTCGATTTCCAAGTCGACCGTGATGAGAAAAAGTCTACCGCTATGTGTTTACCTTGGGAGGAGGAGCCGTATCTGGCGGAGTGCAAAAGCGTGCGATTGCGGACTCTACCATGGAAGTTTAATATGTAGCAGCGGAGGCTGCTAAAGAGGATGTATGGTTCAAGAACCACCTCGTGGATCTAGATGTGGTACGGTTTGCAAGAGTATCATAGTTTCTCGTGATAACTCAGCAGCGATGGCAAACTCGAAGGAACCACGAACCCACAAGGTAACGAAACACATAGAGATAAAGTACCATGTCATACGAGAAATCATTAGAGGACGAGACGTCTGATTGAAAAGATTGGTGCTGTGGATAACCCAGCTGACCCATTCATGAAGAGTTTGCCGCAAAAGTTCACGAAGAGCATGTTCGAGGACTTGATTGCAAGATGGCATCCACTTAGAAAGGAAACTTTTGTATAAGTGGGAGAAGCAAAGTGATGGTGTTGTTTGAAATAGCTAGTAGAGAGACACATTGTATACTAAAAGTTTGCTTTAGTATAAGTGGGAGATTGTTAGATTTGTATATTGGAAGCAGTTTTGGTTGAGCTTGTATACAATGTTTCCTGTTACCACTATTACAATCTCTTTTCTGAATTGTTTACTTGATTGTATATGTATATATGTCCATTTATCTCATATATAAGTTAGATCATACAGTGTGTTGTAGATCACAGAAGTCTGTATGATTGGTCAAGCTTAATGAGATATAAAAAGTATCATAGCTGAGACAACTTGAGGACGAGTTGTTGGTATAGGCTGCGGTATAGATAAGAAGTGACTTGACTTGGTTGCTTGTCTATGCTGGTACGTCTCTGACGTATTGATGGATCACAGTGAGATGAGTTCTTCTATCTTACTATCGTGAAGAACCTAGATCTTGGTGACTTTACGTTGATCTAAACCTCGATAAGGTATTAGGTGAGTATGAGTTGTCGACCATCACTTTGACTTGTTATGGGTGAGGGTTACATGAGATAACCCAAGATTCTCTCGCATCTTGGGTGGTGGCAATGTCAGATGTCATGCTAGTTACCCGTGTCGAGTCACCGTATCCGCTAGGACGATGACGCCCCTTAAGGAGTTCAAAAGGTTTATTGTACTAAACCGCAGTTGAGTTATCTCAAGTACAATAATAAGGTTGAGTGGTACTACTTATGGAATTAAAGATATTAATTATTTTAAGCGGTGTAGCGCATAAATAATTAACGGACGCACGATATCTTAAATACGGAATTCGTGAAGTCTCGAGTGCAAGCCCGACTCAACTTCGGAAATAAAGGGTAAGTCAAGATTTATTCTCTAGTGGCATGAATAAATGTTTATGAATTAATTTATGTTCTGGGCTGAACATAAGATAATTAATTTATTTGAGGCCCATCTTTATTCCTAGCATTTGATCCTGAGGCCGGCCCATCCAGCCCGGAGCTTAGAAGAAATTGATCCTCTTCTTATAGAGTCCTCCGACTCTACTTGATCATCTCTATCTTAAGTGATATTATTATATTTATTAGATATGCATAAATTCTATCTTGATAGATTTAGGATCGCATTATAAATATAAGGTGAGAGAAAATCAAACTTAATCCTCAATAGTGAAATTTTCGAAATTATACTTCCAAGTTGAGATTTTGAAAACTTTGAGAAAAGGAAGAAGGCCAATTTCTAAAGATTCTCCATAGATTGTCCTCACTCGGCATTGGAGTTTAGGCAATCGGGATACAGTCCAGAAGATCAAAGCACGAGTCTTGATCCACTCTTTCCCGACAGATTCGTAGGTAAACACAAGAAAACTCCTACATGTTGTAATTATTTATATAGGTGCATGCTAGGCATATAATCATTGTATGGTGAATTAAACATCCAAGATAGATCCTCGGAGATGGTTAAAATCGATTTCCACAAAGAGCTTCATTCGAGAGAACGTTGTTTGACGTGCCAACAAGTGAAAGCACTTCACCAACGACCGTATGGAACCTTACAACCTCTAGACATACCGAAATGGAAATGAGATGATATAGCCATGGATTTTGTTACCGGGCTACCCCAATCACAAAGAGAAAATACCGCTATTTGGGTGCGATCGATCGCTTAACCAAGAACGCATATTTTCTGCCCATTCCAATAACACATGGATCGAATGCATTAGCACGGTTATGCGCTGGAGAGGTCATATGTCTACATGGAGTTCAAGACTATCACGCCCGATAGAGATTCAAATTTACATCCGATTCTGGATTAGTTTACAAAAGAATGGGACTCGACTATATTTCAAGATCTGCGATCCACCCACGACGGACGGACAACCGAGAGGACCATTCAAACGCTTGAAGACATGTTGAGAACTGTTGTCCTCGATAGAGGAGAAAGTTGGGCACAAAGTGTTACCACTTGTGAATTCGCCAACAACAGCCTACCAAGCAACTATTGAATGGCCCTCACGAAGCGCTTTTATGGGAAGAAATATCGATCACCATTTTACCGGATGAAGTGGGAGAAATGAGAGTATTAGGACCGACTCAGGGCAAATGATCGAGATTGTGAGGCGTATCCGCCAACGGATCAAGGAGGCCCAAGATCGACGAAGTTGTACGCCGACAAACGCCGCACGAGCTACATTTTGAAGTGGAGACAAAGTCTTCGAGATTTCTCCATCAAAAGGAATCGTGAGATTCGGAATCGAGGAAGCTACGCCATGTTTCATAGGACCATATGAAATCTTGGAAAAATAGGGCCATTACAGACTTGCATTGCCGCCAAGCTTCGGGAACGTGCACAATGTATTCCACATTTCACAACTAAGGAAGTACATACATGACCCCAGCCATGTGATACCACCGACAGATATTGTCCTCGATGATAATATGAGTTATGTGGAACTACTCACGAAAATCTTGGACCGACGTATCCAAAGACCGAGGAACAAAGAGATACATGCTAGTGAAGGTCCTATGGCGACACCATGGACAAGAGAAGCAACTTGGGAACTAGAATCAGCTATGAAAGAGAAATACCCAAATCTCTTCCCAGGTTAGCAAATTTCGGGACGAAATTTATTGTAAGGGGGATGGTATGTAATAACCCGAAAAATTTAAAACGTAGCACAACGAATTAATTTTTAAAAGTTAACGAAGAATTTAATCTGAATCGCTTATTTAATTTATTTAAATGAATAAACGAGAAATTTATCGATTAATAATCGAACTATAATGTAATACGATAGGATCTGATAAATCGGATCGAATGTGTGCAATGACAATCGAGGTAACGATTTCTCGATATTCTAATCGTCATGGACGAGTCAGAATCATCGATCCTCAATCGGATAAAACGAGTGATATGTCGCTATCGTGAATTATCTCAAAAATCATAATTTTAAAAAAATAGGTATTTTGATTATATCATCAACTTCAACCATATCTTCGTCTCTCTCTCACCTCTGCGCACTGTATTCACGATCTGCACCTACTCCGCTACAACATAAGACAACAAATCCTTCTTCTTCTCACTTTCAAAGTCTCATTCTTGTTCATTCTCCATTTCTTCCAACATATCGAGAACTTCCATTACAAGTTCCACTCTCAAACTCCTCTTTCAATCTCACAACATCCCAAGAAACAAAGAGAGAAAGAAGAACAACAAGGTAACAATTTCGGTTGTAAAACATTCAACATGTTTCTTAAGCAGACAACCAATTTTATTTCTTTTCTTTGAAGCAATCCTCCACAAATCTGTGCTTTCGATTGAAATAGGAAAAGAAGAAAAGAATACACATAAATCTCACCAAGGTTCTATCTTATCCACCTACTCCATTTACAAATTTCTCATGTTAGAATTTATAAACTTGTTCACTGATACAAACCATACATGAACACATTGAACTAGAATTCTATATAGGAATAAAGAACAAACACTATCTGCTCAAGTACATAGAAGTTTAGTAAATACAAAACTTAAAAATCTGAGGCCTGCATTCTGTAGTGTTTGGACCGAGCCACTTGAGGCTTGACCATTAACCAACAACGACAGCAGCCGGAGCATGGCGGCACAACTAGACGGCGGCTTTGCACACGGCGGCGACGCCAAGCATCCTCGATAGGGCCTCCCCGGAGCCTAGCGACGACAGCAAACCTGAAAACAAAGACGAGGGTGAGAGATTGAGAGAGAGATATGACGGTGCACGTGTGTGCGTGAGTAAACGACAGCAACGGCACCCGCTAGATCTGGACACCACGCGGTGGCTAGAGACGAGCACTACGGCGCGAGACGATGGATCTGTGCGTGTGTAACGCCCAACAAGAGCGAGAGCGAGATGAGTGAAGGCGCTTTGTAGATCGAGCTGTAGGGAAATCGTATGTTAACCCTCGCCCCGAGGATCCATCTTGGGTGTTTAATTCACCATACATTGATTATAAACCCAGCATGCGTCTATATAATTAAATGCAACACGTAGAGGTTTTCTCGTGTTTACCTTTGGATCCGCCGAGGTGGTTCGAGCGGGATGAACGGATCGAGCGGTCGAGACTCGTGCTGACCTTCCGGATCGTATCCGGATGCCCAATCTCCAACGTCGAGTGAGGACGATCTATGGAGAATACTACAAGAAATCACCCTCAACCCTAGGCTAATTTTCGAGATTCACTCTTATGAAGTGGGCGAAAATTTGCTCTCAATTATTAAGCATTAACCTAGACTTTATCTCATACCTTATATTTATAATGCACTACCTTAATCCTATATGGAATATTACCATAATCCTATATGGAATATTACCATAATCCTATATGGAATATTACCATACTCTTAGGATTATTTCCATACTCTTAGGATTATTTCCATACTCTCAAGATTATTACCATAATCTTATATGGAAAGGATCTATGCATATACCATAAATATAATTATATCCATGTGGGATAAAGAGAATAAAATCTTTCCTTTGAGAGCAGTAGGGGGCGCCGATTTCTTCCAATAGCTACGGGCCTGGATGGGCCAGCCCAGGGATCAAATGCAAGGAATAAAGATGGGCCTCAAATAAATTAATTATGTTATGTTCAGCCCTGAACATAAATTAATTTATAAACATTCGATCATGCCACTAGAGAAAGAATGTCGACTTACCCCTTTATTACCAAGTTGAGTCGGGCTTGCACTTGACATTACGAATCCCAGATTTAAGATATCGAACGTCCATTAATCATTTATAGCAATCATCGCTTAAACGATTAATAACTTCATTTCTTAAGTAGTACCACTCAACCTTATTATTGTACCGAGCTAACTCAACTCGCAGGTTTAGTACAATAAACCTTTTGAGCTCCTTAAGGGGCGCCATCATCCTAAACGGATACGGTGACTCGACATGATAACTAGCGTGACATACAAGATCGCCACCACCCAAGATGCGAGAATCTTGGGTTAGAACATATAACCTCACTCATAACAAGTCAAAGTGATGGTCAAGAACTCATACTCACCTAATACCTTATCGAGGTTTAGATCATCGTAAGTCACCGAGATCTTGGTTCTTCACGACGGTCGAAAGAAGAACACATCTCACCGTGATCCTTCAATACGTCGAGAGATGTACCAAAGATAGACAAGCAACTAAGTCAAGTCACTTCTTATCTATATTTGCAGCCCAAACCGACAACTCGTCCTTAAGTCGTCTCAACAGTGAAACTTTTATATCTCATTAAGCTTGACCAATCATACGGACTTCGTGATCTTCTACACATTGTATGATCTAACTTATATATGAGATAAGGGACACGTATATATGCAATCAAGTATTCAAATCGATATAGGAGATTGTAATAGTGGTAACGAGAAACATTGTATACAAGCTCAACCAAACCGCTTTCGATACAAATCAACAATCTCCCACTTATACTAAAGCAAACTTTTAGTATACAATGTGTCTTTCTACTAGCTATTACAAATAACCATCACTTTGCTTCTCCCACTTATACAAAAGTTTCCTTTCTAAGTGGGTGCCATCAGCATAATCCAAGTCCTCTAACGTGTCCATCGTAGACTTTTTGCGGCAGCTCTTCGTGAATGGATCCGCTAGATTTTCCGTCGTATCAATCTTTTCAATCAGCACGTCACCTCGTCTAACGATTTCTCGTATGACATGGTACTTTCTATCTATGTGTTTAGTCGCCTTGTGGGTCCGTGGTTCCTTCGAGTTTGCCGCTGCACGAGTTATCACAAGAAACTATGATACTCTTGGGCAAACCGGTACCACATCTAGATCCACGAGTGGTTCTTGAACCATCTGCCTCCTTAGAAGCCTCCGGCGGCTACATATTCGGCTTCCATGGTAGAGTCCACAATGCATCGCCGCTTTGCACTCCAGATACGGCTCCACCTCCCAAGGTAAACACATAGGCAGAGGTTGACTTTTTCTCATCACGGTCGGCTTGGAAATCAGATAACCCAAAGGCATTAGACTATCTCGCATGGTAAACTAGCCTATAATCTCGAGTCCTTTTCGGTACTTGGTATATGCTTTTTCGCAATTCAATGAGCTTGTCCAGGTTAGGCGATATTCAGCTACTATGCCTACCGCATAGCGTATATCGGGCCTCGTGCATAGCATTGCGTACATGAGACTTCCCACGTGAAGCGTAAGGAACTTGTCTCATTTCCTCTATCTCTTTGCAAATATAGGTGATGCGTTTTGATAAAGGAACGCCATGTCCGAAAGGTAGCAATCCTTTCTTGGCGGTGCGTGATACTAAAACAGTAATCACGAGATCGATGTAAGACGCCCGAGATAAGCTCAATATTTTCTTCTTGCGATCTCGGTGAAACCTTGATCCCAAGAATGTACGTGCATCTCCTAAGTCTTTCATTTGAAACCGATCGGATAGCCAACTCTTTACGTCGATACAATGACTTCACGTTGTTGCCAACTAGAAGGATGTCATCTACATAAAGTGCGAAAATACCACATCACCGTTGACATCTAACCGATACACACAACTCGCTAGGCAACTGGTAAATCCATAGGACTTTACTACATCGTCAAGCGTAAGTTCCATGATCGGGAGGCTGCTTAAGTCCATAAATGGACTTCTAAGCTTCCATACTAGATGCTCTTCACCCTTTACCACATAACCTTCTTCTTTGCATATAGATGTCTCTACCTTCCTCAAGGTGGCTGCTTAGAAAAGCGGTTTTAACATCCATTTGCCAAACCTCTAGGTTCAAGTGGGCTGCTATGGCTAGAAGAATTACGATGGACTTGAGCATTGCTACGCAGCGAAAAGGTCTCATCGAAATCGATGCCCTCAATCGAGTGTACCTTTCGCCACAAGCACGGCTTTAAAAGCGAAACCTCTCCATCGTAATCTCTTTCCTCTTGTATATCCACTTACTACCTATGGCTTCCTGCCATCCGGTAGAGGTGTCTTTCATATACATCCATAGCCGTTATGGACTCCATTTCTAAGTCCATAGCGGTGTGCCATGATCTTGCATCAATATCTTCAGACGCCTCCTTGTATGTCCATGGGTCGATTATCGCATGTTCGTCTGCTGGGACCAAATCCAAGATTCACCCACGAACATAAATCGCTCGGTTGACGAACAACCTCCCACTACTGACGAGGTTCTACAGCACAATGGCAACGGCGGTGGGTGTAGATACTTGTGGTTCTCTAACTTGCACAACTTGTCGTGTAGGTACCACTTATCGATCGGTATCTCCAAAGGAACTCGACCCACTTCAATTTCTCTAAGTATCCGTGTCGATCCACCCACTAGACTCGACATCTCGCACCTTTGCCTAATCGGTGGTGGAATACGATCGTCTTCAATTCTTGAAGAATGATTTCAACTTTGGACTTATGATTTTCATGTAGTCCTCTTCTAAGAATCGAGCATTAGTGCTAATAATGACCTTCCGATCCTTGGGACTATAGAATAAACCACCTTCGTTCCTCTAGGATGAGATAAAAATGCCTTGCGTCGGATCTAGCCTCCAACTTGTCGCCTTCTTGTTCAAAGACATGTGCTGGATCGCCCCATATCTTTATGTGGCTTAAACCGGGCTTCGCCCAAACCACAACTCGAAGGGGTCTTTTCGATTGACTTGGGCGGTACTAGATTTAGCAAGTATGCCGCCTCTAAGGCATATCCCCGTAATCGAAATAGGCAATGCAAAGATAACTCATCATAGATCTAACCATTTCGAAAAGAGTCCTATTTCTTCGCTCCGACACACCATTTTGTCAGTGGTGTGCCTGTGAAATCTTATTTGATGTAATCCCACACTTCACTAGATAATCCATAAACTCGTTCTCGAGGTATTCGCCACCGCGATCAGACCCTTGATGACTTGATACTCTTACCTAGCTTCGCTCCACTCCGCCTTAAACTCTTTGAATTTCTCAAAGCATTCGACTTGCGGTGAAGCGGTATATGTATCCGTACCTTAGTAATCGTCAATGAAAGTGACAAAATACCGCACCCTCCACGAGCTTGTGTGGACATCGGTCCACACAGTCGAACGGACTAACTCCAACATTTCTTTGGCTCTATAACCCTTCGTTTTGAAGGGTGCGGTCGACATCTTACCTTCTATACAGGATTCGCAGATGGGAGCGAATGTAGTGAGATTACCCAACGCCCATTCTTAGCCGCCTTAGATCCTATTTAGATTGATGTGACCTAATCTAAGATGCCGAGAAAAGTAGAGTCATCTTCTGAAGAAAACTTTCTCTTTTAGGGTTTGATGAAGATGCAACATAGTTATAGGTATTATGTTTTGCGTAAATAGTATAAAGCGAATTATATAAAGTGCCAACACGATAACCGTCATTTCTTATGATAGAAACACCACTATCAAAAATAACGAGAATATCCATGAGTAAATAATTTGAAACAGAAACAAGGTTCCACCAAAATCCGCACATATAAAACGTCTTTCAAAACTAAAACTGTTGTCCCAAACATAAAGAAACATCTCCAACTGCAACAGCTTGACTTTACGCGCGTTGCCCATGGAGATCGTTATCTCGCCATCAAACAGCCCTTGTCGCAGGAACCCTGCAGCGTGTAACAAACATGATCGGTTCGCCAGATCTACTACCCAAGAATGGGTAGAACAAGTCGCTAAACATGTTTCCGTTATTAAAGCAAACAGCGTACCTTGAGCCTTGAGCATAGGGCACTTGGCCTTCCAATGCCCGCTTACCGACTTGAAGCACTTGCCCTTCTCCTTCGCTTCTTCTGCCTCCGTGGCAACCATGTTCTTGCTCCCATTACTCCCACTATTTCCTTGCCTTTACCACCTTTGGCACCCTTTTCTATTTCCATTTTGCAACGAAAATTTTGGGCCCTTAGATGTGCTAGCAAGAGCATGTGCTCCTTTTCCCATAACTCCTTCCGCATGAGAACGAGATCATTAAGCAACTAACTAAGTGTAAACTCGGTCTTGCTCATGATCGCATTTACGAAAGTTCTCAAAAGACTTGGGCGGTGTATTGAGGATGATATCGACCTTGGCTTCGTCAATACCTCCTCCCAACCGATCAAGACTATCCATGAGATGAGTCATGGGAGACATGTTCATGGACCCAACTTCCTTCTTCCATCTTACACGCCAAGATTTCTCTCATTGTGTGGAAGCGATCGTCCGATCCGACCGCCCAAACTTACTCTCGAGACTTGACCAAATATCGGTCGCGTCGCCATCGATGATCTGCACTGCAAGCCTTTGGACATCGTAGTCATCATATAGCATTTAGCCATATTGTTTGACTTATTCCAAAGTCCGCTTGACTCTTCAGCTCATTAGTCGATCGTCGAGTGGCATCGGGTTTAGAATAGTGAGAACAAACATGTGTTCTTCAACGATAAGAACATATTCCATGTTTCTTTCCACTGATAAAATTTGGACCGGATAACAGATTTTGTGCGAGCATATTGATAATCGGCGTAGAGACATATCTCAAACGATAATGTAAAACACATAAGCATACGATCGTAAATAATTCATAACAATATTATTGTAACATTTTGATAAAACAATATTAATTGAAACCTCCAATCGCCCAAGGAATTCCACATGCAAGCCACGCGTGTGGACGCTACACATGAACCCCGACGGACTAAAATATACCTTTAGTCGCTTAATTTCAATCCATGTCAACTTATCCTTATGACAAATGAAATTAATGATCGACCTTACTAGACCACATCACTATCGCAGAAGGACTTCATGGAAGTTGTACTTGAGGTGATGTCTAAGCAATGACCACATTTTTAACAAACAGAAAATGAATTCTTAGAATTGGTATACTCACCGGACCATACCGCCCAATTCAAATTCTTTGTTATCTCATTTTATATCTATCTCTAGAGAACTTATGAAAATCGCACATGCAAGCCACGCGTGTGATCGCCACATGAAACTCCCACTTCAATAGATTTAAAATGTTTTATTTAGAAACTCTCATCTAACAAACTTATGATAAACAAGCAAGCAAGCCACGCTGTGGATCGCCATCACAAGGCCTCACTTTGTTTAGAGATCAAAAGTGGAGGTCTTGACATTTTAATTTGAAAAATTAATTTGTCGGGTTGTTTGCTTAGTCTTTTTATTCAAAAGGTTTGTCCATGCAGATCACGTAATCCTAGCATGCTTTTCTATAGAACTCAACATGTAAAACATGCTCAGTAATTCTAAAATATGCTTGATAAACGCGATAAACCTAGCATGCTTACTATGCGCATCCAATTACGTAAAACACTTAAAGGTTTGTCAACGTAATATAAACATACATAGCATACTCTTGATAATTTAAACATCCACGACATGCATATGAACGATAAAAATAAAATAAAGCGCTCATCGCGCCCCAATCGTGAAACCCGCATTTAAATCTAATCTATTACATAGATTTACAAAGTATGTAATTTAAACTTGAACGACCTCGCGTGCACGCACGGACGGATTCAACAATTGGGCCTCGCGTGCGGGCGCGGGCGAAAATCGGAAAACGGTCCGTGCGGGCGGGTCATTAACCGTGCCGGGCGGCGCTGAGGCAAAGCCCACCGCCCCCCGCCCGACGCTGCGCCTGCTGCTCCTCGCGGGCTGCCTCGCGGTCGCGAAGGCGATCGCGACCCGTCGAGCATGCTTGCGCGGCCTTCCACCGGCCGAGCGTCGCCGAGGCGTCGTCGCCAGCCGTCGAAACTTCGCGATCATGAAGTTCGCCGCCAAGCGCGGGTAGCTTCGCAACGCGCGCCCGTCGCTAGCTCGCCGCCGCTTGCTTGGCGGCAGTATCTCGCGATCGCTCGATGGCTCGCGTGGCGCCGAGGATCTCGTGTGCGAACGCACGCCACATGCCGCCCGCACCCGCGCGATCGCCCACGCGATCCGCGAGGCTCGGTCGCGAGATACCGCCCGTGGACTGCCGAGCTACTGTTTTCCGTCGTTTAGTTCTTCGTTCTTTCGTCTTCGTTCTTCTTTTACGGATAAGATTTACATGATAAAATCTAATCTAACCACGGATTTTCTCGTGGTGTAAAACAAAACCAACAAAACAATGAGCGAGCCACGATGAACGACAAATCCACAATTATAAAACGCGCGTAATAATCAAACGTGAATTAATCCAGCGAGCCAAGATTACGATCCCGTGCTCGATACCAATTGTAGGAAATCGTATGTTAACCCTCGCCCGAGGATCCATCTTGGGTGTTTAATTCACCATACATTGATTATAAACCTAGCATGCGTCTATATAATTAAATCAACACGTAGAGGTTTTCGTGTTTACCTTTGATCCGTCGAGGTGGTTCGAGCGGGATGAGCGGATCGAGCGGTCGAGACTCGTGCTGACCTTCGGGATCGTATCCGGATGCCCAATCTCCAGCGTCGAGTGAGGGCGATCTATGGAGAATACTACAAGAAATCACCTCAACCTGAAGGCTAATTTTCGAGATTCACTCTTATGAAGTGGACGAAAATTTGCTCTCAATTATTAAGCATTAACCTGACTTTATCTCATACCTTATATTTATAATGCACTACCTTAATCCTATATGAATATTACCATAATCCTATATGGAATATTACCATAATCTATATGGAATATTACCATACTCTTAGGATTATTTCCATACTCGTAGGATTATTTCCATACTCTCGAGATTATTACCATAATCTTATATGGAAAGGATCTATGCATATACCATAAATATAATTATATCCATGTGGGATAAAGAGAATAAAATCTTTCCTTTGAGGAGCGAGGGGGCGCGATTTCTTCCAAGAGCTACGGGCCTGGATGGGCCGACCCGTGGATCAAATGCGAGGAATAAAGATGGGCCTCAAATAAATTAATTATCTTATGTTGGCCAGAACATAAATTAATTTATAAACATTCGATCATGCCACTAGAGAAAGAATGTTGACTTACCCTTTATTACCGAAGTTGAGTCGAACTTGCACTTAGACATTCTGAATCCCGTATTTAAGATATCGAGCGTCCATTAATCATTTATAGCAATCATTGCTAAAACGATTAATAACTTCATTTCATAAGTAGTACCACTCGACCTTATTATTGTACAGAGCTAACTCAACTGCAGGGTTTAGTACAATAAACCTTTGAGCTCCTTAAGGGCGTCATCATCCTAAACGGATACGGTGACTCGTCATGAGATAACTAGCGTGACATCTGAAACCTTGCCACCACCCAAGATCGGAGAATCTTGGGTTAGAACATATAACCCTCACTCATAACAAGTCAAGTGATGGTCAAGAACTCATACTCACCTAATACCTTATCGGGGTTTAGATCATCGTAAGTCACCGAGATCTTGGTTCTTCACGACGGTCGAAAAGAAGAACACATCTCACCGTGATCCTTCATACGTCGGAGACGCACCAGCATAGACAAGCAACTAAGTCAAGTCACTTCTTATCTATACCGCAGCCTAAACCGACAACTCGTCCTTAAGTCGTCTCGGTGTGAAACTTTTATATCTCATTAAACTTGACCAATCATACGGACTTACGTGATCTTCACACAATCGTACGATCTAACTTATATATGAGATAAGGGGACACGGATATATGCAATCAAGTATTCAAATCAGATAGGAGATTGTAATAGTGGTAACAGCACTACTACAAAAACCACTTTTCTCTACACCTTATAGACTACGCTTTTTCGTGAAAAGCGTAGTCTATAGGTATAGACTACGCTTTTTTTATCAAAAACGTAGTCTATGTGCGAATTTTTTGAAGTATAGACTACGCTTAACAAAAGCATAGTGTATGTGCGTAGTCTATAGTGGGTATAGACTACGCTTAAAAAGTGTAGTGTATGTGCGTGTTTTTAATGAAAAAGCGTAGTCTATGTAATAAATTAAAAATAAAAAATAAAAATCATCACTTTCCCACACTTCACTCTTCCATCCCATTCTCGATTCTCTCACTCTCATCCATGCGCTAGAGATTTTCACGAACACCTTCTAGCCATGGTCATTGAGATCTCAGGCCAAATTCGCTAATAAGCCCAGACATTCTTAGAGACCGTAATTTTTCCCATTTCATCCACAATCCTCACTTCACGCAACACACACGCGCTGCGACGATGCTCGTGGGTTCTTTTATGAGAGTTTTTCTTGATGCATAGTTTTTGATATCTTAGGCCCTTTTGCGGAGGGTTCTGTGACTTTGGAAGAGAAGAAAGTTGAGTACAAGTCGCATTTGATCGCCTTCGACGCCAAGCCCAAAGTGGTAATTTGCTCAAATCTTTCTTGAATGTAGTTTTTTTTTGGAGAGGATTAATTAGTTTTTCTTGATGGGATCTTGTTAGGTTTTTGGAAGTGAACCCAGAAGGGAATGTGCCGCTCATAAAGTTCGATGAGAAGTGGATTTCCGATTCTGACGTGATTGTTGGTATTTTGGAGGAGAAATACCCCAATCCCTCTCTCTCTACTCCAACTGAAGTCTCCTTCGTGTATGATTTCCCCCTTTTCTATTTCATTCTCATGTTTATATGCATATGAGATATCATCTAGAATATTTCATGGATATAATATAATATTGGTGAGTTCGTGCTGATGGAATGGAAATTCGATGTTTTGATCTATTGTTTTAGTCGATTCTTGTTACGAATTTGGCCCTAATTTTTTTTACTCACACTTATATATGTGTGTACATAGATATACGTATTTATAATTTTTCTGCAGCCCCTTCTCCCCCAATTTCCCTTCTTTTCCTTTACAATTTTCAGTTTCTATTTTTAATTTTCTATTTGTCGATTTAATTTCACCATCTCAGGGTAGTCTCCTCCTTCAGAAACAGCTTAAAGGTAATCTTCCCGATGATAATTTTATTGTTTTTCGCGATTTCTGTCGGTGAATGGGTTTTATCTTTTGTAGGGTTTGGGTTAAATCTTATGGGTTTTAATGATCTATGGTTTACGTGCGAGATCTATGCAAAAACCCGTGGACGGATTTTCGGCCGGATTGTTGGATGAGACCAATCTGCTTGAATGGAGTGTTACAATTATTGGGCCTCCCGATACTACTGTAGTGAGTATCTCGCCTTGTTATTTGTTGCGGTCTTGTTAAATTATGTCTCCGTAATCGGTATAAGGGTTTGTTAGGAGACGACTTTTATTCTAATCTGTTCTTGTGTTGTTTGGTCCGGCTTGATTACTTTTGTTATCTTGTTGTGATTTTGGGTTCCTTCTCTTTTCCTTGTCGGAGATGAACTTGAATTATCTTCTATGTTGTTTCAAGATTAAATAAGACAATCTAAAATGGTTGAGTGGCATTCATAAATTCGATTGTGGATTACATTATTTATGTTACGCACTTAACACGATTCATTGGATTTACAGCGTGGGAGATGGTCGGTGGAGTTGATGAAACCATCACGTATTGTTATCTAAATTATTTTTATCTTTATCTTGCATTTGTGGAATCTAATTCATGACTTTAGGTGTATGAAAAATGTGGCACGTGGGTAAATTAATATATGGAATGGTATGAACTAGATGAATATATAGAAATGAAGTATAAAACTTGTAAATTCTAATTATTTGTTTACGCGATCGGTCTTTGTACCATAATTTATCAAGACTAAATCCTCGATTACTATAAAATGATTTTAACCCGAGCAAGATCCTAATTATATACTAATGGCTTTCGTTAGCATATGTTACGTGCTACTTCAATGTGAGTTCCTTGTTTCTTAGAAATAGATCTGGTTCTCATAAAATACATATTAATTTCTTAGGCAGGTTGGCAATATGGTACTTGCAATTTGCTTGAATAGATATATATTATTGTAAGACAAATAATCATCTAAAAAGTTGATCACCAAATTTTAATGAAATTATATGCTATCATAAATAATTGTTACAGTAGTTTTATAAGTCTTCACATGCGTAGAAAGCGGAAAGTTAGGATTATTATATTAATAAAGCAGATCTCATTTTAGAAGTCGCATTGGAAAGGAAAAAAACTTTTACTTGGTCTTTTACGAAGAATTATGTCGAATGGAATACCTCCTCTTAAATGATTCTTCAATGTCATATATTGTGAAAATGATTATTCTTAAATGAAAAGGCTGAAATAGTTTTGCATATCTTGTTTGAAAGAATTTTATGATTGGTATGCATTGGTTTTTGATAGACTTTGGAAATACATAATGGCGAAATGTTGAATGATGAGTCCATGAGATTAATTCTTTATATTGCGGTATCTGTAAGAATGGTTTATTTTGGTTTAAGATATTAATATTTTTAGGAGGATATATATTAGTATATAGGCGGTTCCTTTGTAGTTTCTCATTTAATTCTCTGCCTTGAATTTTCACAATGCCCGACTTGGAAACTTTTCATGTTGGTTTGAGTTTGATTCTCATGGTTCTAAATCTTGGTGCGATGAAGGAGGTTTCTTCAATGCTATAATGAGCTTCCCATCGATTACCCGACGGTCCCTCCAACTGTAGATTTACCTCGTAAGTCTGGCATCCCAATGGTTTGTACTCTTCTCATATATGATGCTCGCTAGCTTGTTAGGTTCAACAGTAACCTTTTCATTGGCTTGATTTGAATATGAGCTGCAGGTTTACCACGATGGAAAGGTTTGCATTTCGATTCTTCATCCCACGGAGATGATCGAAACGACTACGAGCTTGCTAGTGGCGATGGTCACTGTCCACACCAGTATGGTCACCGATAAGCTTGCTTTGTCATATTTTTTATGTTATAATGATAAGTAGTGATTACGGTTTAGTGATTGCACGAAAACATTTGTGTTTCTTTGTTGGTACTCTATTAATGTCTTAAACACGTAGATCTCATTTTTCTACTTTAGCCGTAAACAAATAATAGATATATCGTAGTTAATATGTTTATTGTTGCTTCCTCTGGTATGGATTCTTTGCTTCTCATGATTAAAGGTCGAAAAAACGAAGCATGATATCCGAACATTACGCTTGCAAACTTGAAGATAACCCTTCCTAGAGCAGTTTACCCATGTCACTATGATGTAAGACTTAGAAAATGGAGCTGCAATGGGTACATCTATTGATTAGGGAACATTGGATTCTTCGATGGTTGATCCTCATGGAGAAACTATTTATCTTCTTGACCTCTTAGTCATCGCATTCGTGATGATAACTGAAAATATATTGTCAACACGTAAGATTGACTCCCTTTAATTCCTTCTTTTCTTTTCGTGAATTGGAAATTATTTGTTGGGTTTTGAGACAATTGTTAGTTGTGAGTGCTTTAGGTTTGTTATCCTTGTGAATGTTTTCCATATAGCTAGAGCTCAGGTAAGATTTTGATGTTTACTTATCTTGGGACTTCATTACAGAGCTCTAGAAAAGTAACACAAATACCGCTTTGATAAAGTAAAATAATGATCGTAAGTTATTAAGTTTACAATAACTTTATGTACATATGTTCTTGCCATATTCGAAGCGTTACAATAATGATTGTAAAGTTATTAAGTTAGATTTAGCCCTTTTCTAAGAAAATGGTAGAAAGACAAAGTTCACTAAGGATTATCGAAGGAAAGCGAAATGAGACATTTATTAGATGCTTAGGGTGAATCTACTAAGTTTGAAACCGTGGTTGGAATCTACTATGTACCTTGCTTATTTACACTTGCATCAATATCTTATTCCTTGGCTTTAACGAGATGGTTCTTGGCGATTCTCTTGCATTCCATTTGGGTATTATTCGCTATTTTGAAGCTTGGCTCCAGCTCTAGATAGTGGGTGGCATATTTTGTTTGAATTTTGCATTGTGATTTACTCTTAGTAGTGTTCCTTCTCATTCACGACCAAATTCAAATCCAAATATGCAAGTTTTTTTCTACGGTGCACTTGCTTCCTTCATGTCATTGTGATGAAGTAGATGAAATGATGCTAATATCATCTTTTATTATTTCTTACATCAATTTCATCACTAAAGTATAACTTCCAATCATGATCAGCCATTCTTGTTCTTTATTTTCAATTAGTGTGATGTTTAAATTTAATTTGTTTTATGGTGTATTATTTTTTGTATTTTGGCAATTAATGGAAGTCGTTTTGACACCTTACCCCGAACCATGACCTACAAAATACAAGCTCCCCCCAACCCTCACTAATTAGAAAATATCTTTGGGGCCCACCAAACCTCATCCTCACATAGTATTTTTTAAGTGGGGTTAGGGACAGCGGGTATTGAACCATAGACTGCTTTTTGAGTTTGTGTTGCAATATTACGTGTGGGCTGATTCCATATATATGTACATAGTTTGAATACTAAATTCCAAAAAGGTACAGTATGTTCTGTTGTAAATTCTATGTATAAACTATACTTGGAATTGTGATGTTGTTACTGCATTGCCATGAACATAATGTTTGAGCATTCTTGACACTGTATTGTACTTTGAAATGTGTGTATTTGTGGTAGTATCTAATTACTATTAATTGCTTGAAGGCGATTTTATGTTTAATGCAAATTGGAGAAAAGAGGAAGAAAGCGACCAACTTGGGAAATTGTAAAGGTATTTTCATTTATCAAATCACATTTGTTTTATGTTGATTTCATATACATCTACATGTTACTAATATTTTATATTTTAAAAGTGTCGAGACAACCCGATTCAAGCAATGCGGGTTCTTTGTACTCGCTTCATGAAAGATATAATTGAAGAAGTTATGAAGAGTGGTTCCATTTCTTTACGTTCACATGTAAGATAAACATTTCATTTCTTTAATATAATCATTTTTTCATACAAGAGTGCTAATATTCTATTTTTGAATTGTTAATAGTTTCAAAATCGGTCTTACTCTCGAGAGACATTGATGAAGTTCGCGTTGAATGGGAAAATTTCATGCTTCTTCACATATAGTCTTATGAAGTTTTAGTTGTAAGTTATTGATCTTTTGAATTATTTTGTCTTTGTGATATGGGATACGGTCTTATTGTTTTGTTATGTGATGTGCATAGTATTTTTGTATAGTGATTTTGTAGGCAGTAATGAAAGCAGTTGTATATTTTGTATAGTGATTTTGTAAATGTAATGAAAGCAGTTGTATATTTTGAATAGTGATTTTGAGCGTGGTTGCAAGTATATTTTAATCTCGTTTACTTGTGCGTTATTAATTGTACGAGGTTTAAATAAAGAAATTAACTACTGGTTGAAATTGAAAACCAGTAGTTGTTATTAAATTGACTACGGGTTGTAATAGAAAAGCGTAGTAAATTTGGCATTAAAACATGATAAATAAACTCAAAACCGTAGTTAATACATATAGACTACGCGTAAAAGCGTGGTGTATGTGCGAAATTTTTGTAGTTGCAATGGGGTATAGACTACGGCAGAAAAGCGTGGTCTATGTGAGAAAAGCGTGTCTATAATGGGTATAGACTACGACAAAAGCGTGGTGTGTGTGCGAAATTTTGTGTAGTGCAGGGTATAGACTACGGCGTGGCGTGGTCTATGTGCGGCGTGGTCTATGGTGGGTATAGACTACGCGTAAAAAGCGTAGTGTATGTGCGAAATTTTGTGTGATGCAGCCGGTATAGACTACGCTAAAAGCGTAGTCTATGTGCGGCGTGGTCTATGGTGGGTATAGACTACGCATAAAAGCGTGTATGTGCGAAATTTTGTGTGATGCAGTGGGGTATAGACTACAAAAGCGTAGTCTATGTGAGAAAAGCGTGGTCATGGTGAGTATAGACTACGACAAAAAGTGGTGTGTACGCCGCTATTTTCTCACACCACTTTTCTCTACACTCTGAAACCCACATACACTACACATAAAAGCGTAGTCTATCTTGATTTTTGTAGTAGTCAGAAACATTGTATACAAGCTCAACCAAGCGCTTTCGTTATACAAATCCAACACGAGCGAGAGAGATCCAGATGTGTGTCGGTTCGCAAAAGAAACCGGCGAGAGAGGAATGGGGTTGAGGTCGCGGCGATGGCACGGCCGCGACTACGACGTATTGGGCTGAGGCGAGGGCAGCGACGGTCCGCGTGGCGTGTGTGTGTGTGTGTCTTTGCGTGAGTTAGGAGATGAGAAGAGATGAGAAGAAGAGAGAGGGGCGCGATCGCGTAACACTGCCTGCGGCGTGGCGCGGGTGGCGAGCGATGGGCGGTGATGACGAGCTTGTGTGTGTGTGTGTTCATCCGTGTGTGTGAGTGAGCGCGAGAGAGATGTATCGAGGGAGGCGGCTAGGTTAGATTAGGTTAGATTAGTTAGTTTTATTTTATTTTAATGTTGGACGAATGGTATTGGGCGAAAATAAATGGTGTTGGGCATGATATGGGTCGAATATATGGCTCTTATTTAATATGGGCGAAATTTTATATGTTTGAGCTTGTGATAATAAATTTGAGTTGGGCCGAAATAATAAGTAAGATGGGCATCCGAATTGAATTGATATGGGCCTTAGAATTAAATGAAAGATGGACCTTTAGAATAAATTGCTATGGGCTTTTAAATTAAAATGATATGGGCTCTTGAATTAATTGAGTGGGCATTTAATTAAATGGAAGAAGGGCTCTTTAATTAATTTGATATGAGCTTTTAATTTGATTTTACTATATGTTCTCATCTTATTTTCGTATATTAGTATCCACTAATTACCTAAATTCATTTAAATTTATAAAAGATCTAATTAATAAAGTATATATTTATTCCAATAATTGGTTATCCTCTCTATTTAAATTATAATTTTCTATATATTTCAAAACTTTTTATTAATTGTGAAGGCTCACCAAAAAAATATTGTGAGCTTCAAAATTCCGTATAGATATGTCGATAAATATTTGTACTCGTCTAGAATGTATATTCTTGTACCAAATAATATAAATAGCAAAAGAATTAAAAATATAGAAAATTATATCCTCGTCTTATTCTTGTGTAGTAATATCCGTTAATTACCAGAATTCATTTAAGTTTTAAAACATATAATCAATAAAATATATATTATTCCAATATATTAAAATTGAGAAAATCCCACATAGACAGATCGATCAATGTCTGGACCAATTTAGAATCTATATACATTTAGCTGCCACAAATTTGATTATAAATTGATTTGATTATATATTTGTTAACGTCTCAAACCTGTATAGTAATATATGTTGATATTTGAATTCGTTTATATTTACTAAATCAATGTATAATAGGATTAATGATTAAGCAATCTATCTCCTACGTGGACTATTTATTTCAAATTTATTTTTATTAATTTGTGAAGTTTCCTGAAAAATCGATATGAGTTTCAAATTTTATTTTAAAAAATTGTACAAAATATATTCTTTATTTAGATTTTTAATTTGTGAAGTTCATGAAAAATCGATGTATGATTCAAAATTTATTTAAAAAATAGTAAGAAATAAATCATTCAATTTGTGTCTTGAATTGGTAAAGTTTCAAAAACTTTAAAAATAATATTAATTAAATTAAATTAAATTAAATTTTTTAATAAAAAAGTAACTATTTATCTGACTAACTAATTAATTGATGGGCCAAATAAAATTGGTGGATGTAAAATAATTATGTATTGTATGATGAAAAAATTTACTCACAATTATTTATATAGATTTAAATTAAGGTGGAGTTTGATAAGAATCAATATGGGATAAGAGATATAAATACTAAGAATAAAGGAGATTTGAGAAAAATAGAAATAGAGAGATTATATGATATCACATAGGAGAGTGAATCATTGAATCCTTAATCCTATTATATATTGATTTCACGTATTTCATCCCTATATTACTTACTGTTTTACCAAGAGAGTTTTGAAGGGCAAAATAGACATTTAAAATATTCGTAGTCATAAATAAATGTTATACTAAAATAAAAAAATCAGAATATTCCTGTTTTGGGTCGTTCATTTGACAAATAAGACAGAAAATGATTTTGTTATAGATGAATACAAAATGTAGTTAGTTGTAATAAATCATATTGTAAGAAATGAAAAACATATTGTACAGTCCATGAATAGTTGCAGGGCGCGTGTTCGAAATAATATACTTCTGTTAGAACCAGCCAAACCCATCCTCTCTCTCTCTCCTCTCTCCGTTTATCTTTCTACAATAACTCCATTGCGCTCTCTCTGTCTCTCTTTTTGCTGTTAGTGTTAGCTATAAATTCGAAACATCCAAAAACTAGGCTGAATTTCCTCACAATCATTCCTCGAACCTGCCGCAGCGGCGCTACCTTTTTCCCAAGGACTCGCCTCCGGCGCCCGCCACAGACCCGCTTCTCCGGCCGGCCCCCACTTGAAAACTACAACTCCCGACGCCATGGAATTCTCTGAGTACGAAACAACTCTAATCATGTCACAGCCCGACTACATAATCAAGTAATTAGGCCATGACTTGGGGTTAAGAAGGAAGTTCTGATAATCACTAACGTCAACAATGATCAAAATATTTCAAAAGACCGATAGGGTACCAACTTTCATCAAGAATGATTCAAATGTTTATAGACTAAAGAGATAAAATGGAATTGAACAAATGATGATTTTAAATCTTCACACCACAATAAAGAATCGAATTAAGAACAATGGTGGAAGACAGAAAATCCAAACGGAATAACCAATATCGAGAATGGAGATATTCAAGCATGCTTCGACAACTTTAAGAATTTTCAACCTTTTAAAACATGGTTTAACAATGATCTAATAACATAATATTGAATCCAACGGAAACAATTCTGAGCATTCGAATAAATCCTTATTCACGGAGCATTGAACATGATCACATAAGCAAATAAAGGCCAAAGTTCGGCAACAGAAGTGTGGCTGAGAATTATGTATGTGACATAACTCTCGGGCAACAAGACATGTTAACATCAAATAAGCGACATGGACAATTAAACATGCTATCATGAATCAATTCGATTAGAAGCTCTCTTGCAAACATTCGATTCCACATCCTCTCGAGCTCAACCTCGCATATTTAGAAATATATGGGGCTTAAGTCTAAAATACACTTTCGGTGGGTATCGCCAAAACATTTAAAACTTTGCCCTTAGGGCTATAACTTGACTTGCCGTAAAGAAAACTTATGCAGGGTTTTATTTAAATTACCTACATAAGACCATTCAAATCTGCTCATTCATACTTTTCATCATCATAACATGTGTATATGTATATCATATGCTTGCATGCAATTTTCCCTTTTCCTTCCCATATCCATGGTTTCTTTCTGTGTGTTGAGAAGTAGGCTTCCTTCTCAAACACTTTAACATCACATACCCGAGTTGGTCCCGAAGGTTACCAACTACGGTCATACCCGACGTCGGTCGTTTCTTTCTTTATTTCTTTTTTCTTTTCTTCCGTGGATAGGTAGTGCATCGTGCATGTCATGCTTATGCTCGTAAATCGAGCAAGTCGATTAACTTTGAAACTTTTAGAATAAATGCATATCATATCATTTGAAATCATATAAAGCATAAGCATATCATTATAGAAAATACTTATACCACCGCTGTGCGTCACTGAGGACTGTGCCTTCTATCTTTCACTTCTTCTTCTTCTTCTTGATCCTTTAATCGACATAGGTCGGCATAAAAGCTATCAAGAACCAAACAAGAACATAACTTATCTTAGTCGTCGATCGACTATATCTTCTCGATATCAAGACGCATGGTCTATCAACACTTGGGTCATGGCATCCTCTAATATCTTATTAACAAACAAATTCTACCGAAATTTCGGTGATAACGTTTATAAAGCGCATCGCCATTTCAATACCAAATCAACCAAACTTATCCCAAACTCACCATATCATCACCATATGTCTAAATGAGCATAGAAAACTCGACAACAAGCTTCATTTGTCGATCTTAGCGAAAACCTAACGACCCTTAAGGCATAGCTTATGTCCAGCGTCGAGCGTCACATAAGGCGTCATCTAACACCAACGAACCTCTATACATGCTCAACTATCATCAAAGATCATCAATTAATCAAAACAATACAAAGATTAAAGCTTTAGCTTTGAAAACCCATTTTCGCCGACAAACTAAAATTTTGCAACTTTTGAATACGTCGGCCGAAAAATCCGAATAAATCATTTAAGCATTATTCATATCATAAAATCCAAATGAGAAGTCAAAATGATCAAATAAAATCAAAATCCAACAATATACGGACTAGGGTTTTCGCCATTTGGGAAATTGATATAGTTTCGATTTAAACGTTTTCTTGCTCGAACATGTTTATATCAATCCAACAACACATATATGAAGGAGATTCAAACATATCAACATCATAAATCCAAGATCAAAGCATCCCCTTTTTTGAAAATTTCATGAAATTCCCAAACAATAACATATGCTTCACAAATTCAACGTTAAACAATAAGTAGACGTCAAATCTATCATAATATCAACAAATAATCAACAAAACAAAATTCTTCATAATTCTTTCAAAATAACCAAAATTATGAAATACACATATACTCATGATTTTAAATTTTTCGATCCGTAGATTTGTTCTAGAGACGAGATTATACCTCGTTTCGAAGACGGATCGAAAATTCAACAGTCGGATCTTTCTATTTTTCTCCCAAGATTTTCAAAAATCATGTGTGTGTGTGAGTGTGTGTAGACATGAAAATGGAGAAGAAATGAGGATGAATAATATTCCAAAGTGTAAAGTATGTATTATGTAATAACTAATTTTATTTTGATTTTCTTAAATAAATACTTATTCATCACTTTCTAGAAACCTTTTTATTTTCTTTTCTCATTTTCTTTAATAGATAAATAATAGATTTTCATTAGAAATTAAATATAATTATTATAAAATAATGCATAGCATTTCTATAGAAAGAAATCGAAACTAATTATCTGATAAAATAACATCTACTTGAATCTTTGCTTTTAACTCAATAATATATCATAAACATCAAAATATAATTATAAAAATATATTCTTGACTCTGAAAATCATTTTAAATATTACGCTCTTAATTTGAGCTTAATCGTAAGCATAAGCGTCACAAAACATAGATTTTGAAATTCCCAATTTTACGAAATCAAGACTTCGTTAAGCATGTATCTATCATCTCAAGACCCTTGGAATCTAGGTCTTCTTATTCTAAATAAGATCTAAGAATCTTATCTCAGATTCTATCTCAAATCTGCCTCAATTCTATCTTCTCAACTCGAAGCTTAACGTAAAAGCTTCTAACTTAATCAACTCTTTCTTAAGGATACAATGCCTTTCTCATAAGCTCTTAATCAGGATCTAATCTCCGCTAAAGAAATACGGGGTATTACAAATCAGTAGAGAAAGCGAAACATGAGAGCTACATTGATTAATAATCCCACACCAAAGAATGGCGGTGACGAAGCCGCCACGTGGCGACCACGACAACGGTGGAGTCTTTCCTTGTCCTCAAGCGTGGCGGCAAGGAGGTCCTAAGCGTTCGAAGGGCTGGTGATGAGTACGAACGGCGTTAAGGCGTTTGTTACTAGGTGTTGGTTGTATCTTGAAAATCGTTTGGTTGAGCTTGTATACAAAGTTTCTGTTACCACTATTACAATCTCTATCTGAATTGAATACTTGATTGCATATATATCGTGTCCCTTATCTCATATATAAGTTAGATCATACAACGTAGTCGAAGATCACGAAGTCCGTATGATTGGTCAAGCTTAATGAGATATAAAAGTTTCACCGAGACGACTTAAGGACGAGTTGTCGGTTTGAGGCAGCGATATAGATAAGAAGTTACTTGACTTAGTTGCTTGTCTATCTTTGATGCGTCTCGGCGTATTGAAGGATCACGATGAGATGTGTTCTTCTATCGACCGTCGTGAATAACCAAGATTTGGTGACTTACGATGATCTAAACCTCGATAAGGTATTAGGTGAGTATGAGTTCTTGACCATCACTTTGACTTGTTATGGGTGAGGGTTATATGTTCTAACCCATATTCTCGCATCTTGGGTGGTGGCGGTGTCAGTATGTCATGCTAGTTATCATAGACAGTCACCGTATCCGTTTAGGAAGATGGCGTCCCTTAAGGAGCTCAAAGGTTTATTGTACTAAACCCCGCAGGTTGAGTTAGCTCAAATACAATAGTAAGGTTGAGTGGTACTACTTAAGGAATTAAAGATATTAATTATTTTAAGCGATCGAATGCTACAAATAATTAATGGACGTTCGATATCTTAAATACGAGGATTCGTAATGTCTAAGTGCAAGCCCCACTCATCTTGGTAATAAAGGGTAAGTCGAAGATTTATTCTCTAGTGGCATGAATGAATGTTTATAAATTAATTTATGTTACGGGTGAACATAAGATAATTAATTTATTTGAGGCCCATCTTTATTCCTTGCATTTGATCCTGGCTGGCCCATCCAGCCCGTTAGCTCGAAAATCGGCGCCCATAGGTCTCTCTAAGGATAGATTTTATTCTCTTTATCCTATAAGGATATTATTATATTTATGGGATATGCATGGATCCTTTCCTTATGGGATTATGGTAATGCATTATAAATATAAGGTAAGAGATAAAGTCTAGGTTAATGCTCATTAATCCTACACATATTTTCGAGAATCCCATAGTCTTTGGGGAGGAATTTTCGTGAGTTTTGTGAGAGAGCAAGGGTGATTTTCCGTAGCATTCTCCATAGATCGTCCTCGTTCGGCGTTGGAGATTGGGCAACCGGATCTGATCCGTATGGTCAAAGCGCGAGTCTCGATCCGTTCATTCCATTCGACCAAGACGGATCCAAAGGTAAACACGAGAAAACCCCTCGTGTTGCAATTAATTAAATAGACGCGTGCTACGAATATAATCAATGTATGGTGAATTAAATATCCAAGATAGATCCTCTGGCGAGGCTAAACATATGTTTTCCTACAATTGGTATCCGAGCACCGATCGAGATCTTGGCTCATTGGATTAATTCACGTTTGATTATCACGCGCGCTAATTAATTGTTGGATCATGGCTCATCGTCTCGCTTTGTTTTTTTTGAATTTGTTTTCACCACGAGAAAATCCGTGGTTAGATTAGATTTTTTTCGTAATCTTATCCGTAAAAGAAGAACAAGACGAAAGCATCGAAGAACGAGACGACGAAGACTTCGGGAGAAACCGGATGCACGGCGCTTCGGCGCCGTCGCGCGCGTTCTCAAAGATCGGCGGACTAGTGCGGATGAGGCGGTGGCCGCGCACGCTCGGCGGCCAGCGGTGCGGGGCGCGCCGCTGCGAATGCCTCGGCACCGCTCGGCGCCGTCGCGCGCGCTCCGCAAATCTCGGCATAATAGCACCGGAAACCTCAACGAGGTCTCGGCAGCGCGGGCGACGCGAGGCGCGCGATCTCCATGAGCCTCGGCGGCGCTTCGGCGCCTTCACGAGACGCGCGAAACCTCAACGTGCAGCGCGGGCAGCGGCGGCGGCGCAGGCGCACGCGTTTATCGCACGGAAACCTCAGCGCGCTCTATCTGCTGCCGGGCGGGACTCGGCGAGAATCGCACACGGAAACCTCAGGCGTGCGATTTTCTAGCGACTCGATTGCGCGAGGAAACCTCGGCGAGTCTCGGCGGCCCAGGCGATGCGGGCGTGCGATTTTCGTGCGGGTACCGGGCGCTCGCAACGCGGCTCGACAACGTTCGGCGGGCGGCGGGTGAGCTCGGCGGGTCGCGGTCGTCCACGCGATCAGCGAGGCAGCCATGAGGCGAGCACGAGGAAGGCGGCGGTCTTTGGGCGCGCGCGGGGCATGCCCTGCGGCCCCAAATTTCATCTTGGGCCGACCAGACCAAATTTTTCGCCCAAACCTATTTTTTCGCCCGATTCAGTTTTAGGCCCGATCCGGCCCGTTCCACCGATCCGCCCAAATCCGGTTTGACGATCCGGTCCGTGCGGGTACGCGAGGTCTGTTTTGAGTTTAATTGCATGCTTTGCAATTCTATGTAATAGATTAGGCGGGAAAGTCGTGTTTCACGAGTGGGCCACGATGAGCGTTTATTTTAGTTTTATCGTTCATTGCATGTCGTGGATGTTTAAATTATGCAGTAGCATGCTATGTATGTTTAAATTACGTTGACAAACCTTTAAGTGTTTTACGTATTTAAGTGCGCATAGTAAGCATGCTAGGTTTATCGCGTTTATCAAGCATATTTTAGAATTACTGCGAGCATGTTTTACGTGTCGAGTTCTATGACAAGCATGCTAGATTACGTGATCTGCATGGACAAACCTTTTGAACAAAAGACTAAGCAAGCAACCCGACATATTAATTTTCCAAATTAAAATGTCAAAACCTCCACTTTTGATCTCTAAACAAAGTGATACGCGATGCGCGAGTAAACGCCCACACGCGTGGCTTGCTTGCATTGCTTATCATAAGTTTGTTAGATGAGATTTCTAAATAAAATATTTTAAATCTATTGAGAAGTGGGAGTTTCATGTGTAAACGCCCACACGCTGCGGCTTGCATGTGCGATTTTCATAAGTTCTCTAGAGATAGATATAAAATGAGATAACAAAGAATTTGAATTGGGCGGTATGGTCCGGTGAGTATGCCATTCTAAGAATTCATTTCTTTGTTAAAATGTGGTCATTGCTTAGACATCACCTCGAGTACAACTTCCGCCAAGTCCTTCTTGCGATAGTGATGTGGTCTAGTAAGGTCCAATCGTTAATTTCATTTGTCGTAAGGTTAAGTTGACATGGATTGAAATTAAGCGACTAAAAGGTATATTTTAGTCCAGTCGAGGGTTCGTGTGTAAACGTCCACACGCGTGGCTTGCATGTGGGATTCCTTGGGCGATTGGAGGTTTCAATTAATATTGTTTTATCAAAAGGTTACAATATTATTGTTACGAATTATGTGCGATCGTATGCTTATGTGTTTTCATTATCTTTTCAGATATGTCTCTTACAGATTATCAATATGCTCACAAAAATCCCTTATCCGGTCCAAATTTTATCGAGTGGAAACGAAATATTGAGAATGTTCTTCTTGCGAAAGATAATTTATTTGTACTCACTACACTCGTCCCAAGCCTCTAGGCGATTTATCTGCGATGAGGGCGCGAGGAGCACGAGAAATGGGACAAATCAAACGAGAATGGCAAAGTGCTTCTTTTGGTCACCATGTGCGAGTCCTGCGGCTCCAAAGATCAAGAGATGGAAGATGCAGCCACGCTATGGCTAAATCTTATGAAATCGTATGAGGAGTCGGACAGAATCGCTGTCATAATTTGACAAAATCAATAATGTCAAGTTCAACGAAGGAAAGTGATTGATGCATGACCATGTAGAGCAAATGATCAATCTCTTGGAGGCTCGAGTTGGTTGGAGGATATATTGATGACGTAGTCGAGATCGATATGATCCTCAACACTTTGCCCAAGTCTTTTGATGACTTCCGTTATAGAACGCCCTTTATGATAAGAGTTATACTCTAGATTCATTGCAAGAGGATCTAGTAAAATGGGCAAAGGTGCACGGTCTTGTTGGCACCTCTAGGAAGACCAACTGCTTTATCGAAAGATGAAAAGGAAAGTGGAATTCTAGAGTTGCTAAAGCTAAAGAAAAGTGTGGGAGTAATTTAAAGGGCTCTACCAGCGGTTTGAAAAAGCCAAAGGAGAAGGGCAAGTGCTTCAAGTGCGGTGAGGCGGGCATTGGAAGGTAAAGTGCCCCAAGCTCGAGGCTCAAGTGCATGTTTGCTTTAATGTGAAACATGTTTAGCGACTTGTTCTATCCATTCTTGGGTAGTAGACACAGTGCGACTGATCATGTTTGTTACACCTTGCGGGGTTCTGCGGACAAGGGAGTTAGCTAATGGCGAGATAACGATCTCCATGGGCAACGCGCGAAAAGTCGAGGCCGTTGCGGTTGGAGATGTTACTTTATGTTTTGAGAAAATGCTTTAGTTTTAAAGGCGTTTTATATGTGCGGATTTTCGGCGGAACCTTGTTTCGTTTGAAATTATTTTCTCATGGATATTCTCGTTATTTTTGATAGTGGTGTTTCTATCATAAGAAATGACGAAGTTATCTATGTTAGCACTTTATATAATTCGCTTTATACTATTTACGCAAAACATAATACCTATAACTATGTTGCATCTTCTACAAACCCTAAAAGAAAGTTTTCTTCAAGAAGATGACACCACTTTTCTCTCGGCATCTTAGATTAGGTCACATCAATCTAAATAGGATCCAAAGGCGGCTAAGAATGGGCGTTGGGTAATCTCACGGTTACTCCGTTCCCGGTCTGCGAATCTGTATAGAAGGTAAGATGTTGACGGACCCTTCAGCGAAGGGTTATAGAGCCAAAGAAATGTTGGAATTAGTCCATTCGACTGTGTGGACCGATGTCCACACAAGCTCGTGGAGGGTGCAGTATTTTTCACTTTCATTGACGATTACTCGAGTGCGGATACGTATACCGCTTCACCGCAAGTCGAATGCTTTGAGAAGTTCAAAGAGTTTAAGGCGGAAGTGGAGCGAAGCTAGGTAAGAGTATCAAGTCATCTGTGATCCGATCGCGGTGGCGAATACCTCGATAACGAGTTTATGGACTATCTAGTGAAGTGTGGGATTACATCCCAACACTTCACCGGGCACACCACTGACAAAATGATGTGTCGAGCGAAGAAATAGGACTCTTTTAGAAATGGTTAGATCAATGATGAATTATGCGACATTGCCTATTTCGTTACGGGGTATGCCTTAGAAGCAGGGCATACTTGCTAAATCTAGTACCATCAAGTCGATCGAAAAGACCCCTTCGAGTTGTGGTTTGGGCGCATGCCGGTTTAAGCCACATAAAGATACGGGCGATCCGAGACGTCTTTGAACAAGAAGGCCGACAAGTTGGAGGCTAGATCGAGCGCAAGGCTGTTTATCGCTATTCTAGAGGAGCGAAGGTGGTTTATTCTATAGTCCCAAGGATCGAGAAGGTCATTATTAGCACTAATGCTCGATTCTTAGAAGAGGACTATATGAAAATCATAAATCCAAAGTTGAAATCATTCTTCAAGAATTAGAAGATGATCGTATTCCACCACCGATTAGGCCAAAGGTGCGAGATGTCGAGTCAGTGGGAGGATCGACACGGATACTTCAAGAAATTGAAGTGGATCGAGTTCCACCGGAGATACCGACCGTGCGGTGGTACCTACCCAACAAGTTGTGCAAGATAGAGAACCACAAGTTTACGCACCCACCGTTGCCATCGTGCAGAGAACCTCATCGTAGTGGGAGGTTGTTCGTCGACCCGAGCGATTTATGTTCGTGGGACAATCTTCGGATATAGTCGAGAAACGAACAGCAATAATCGACCTATGGACATACAAGGAGGCGATCAAGACATTGATGCAAGATCACGGCACACCGCTATGGACTTAGAAATGGAGTCCATAACGACTATGGATGTATATGAAAGACACCTCTACCGGATGGCAAGGAAGCCGTTGGTAGTAAGTGGATATACAAAGGAAGAGATTCCGATGGAGAGGTTTCGACTTTTAAAGCCGGGCTTGTGGCGAAAGGGTACACTCAGTTGAGGGCATCAATTTCGATGAGACCTTTTCACCGTAGTAATGCTCAAGTCCATCGAATTCTTACGGCCATAGCACCACTTAAACCTAGAGGTTTGGCAAATGGATGTTAAAACCGCTTTTCTAAACGGTTACCTTGAGGAAGGTAGAGACATCTATATGCGACAACCCGAAGGTTATGTGGTAAAGGTGAAGAGCATCTAGTATGGAAGCTTAAGAAGTCCATTTATGGACTTAAGCGAACCTCGATCATGGAACTTACGCTTTGACGAGGTGGTAAAGTCCTATGGATTTACCCAGTTGCTAGCGAGAGTTGTGTGTATCGGTTAGATATTAACGGTGATGTGGTATTTCTTGCACTTTATGTAGATGACATTCTTCTAGTTGGCAACAACGTGAAGTCATTATCGACGTAAAGAGTTGGTTATCCGATCGGTTTCAAATGAAAGACTTAGGAGATGCGGTACATTCTTGGGATCAAGGTTTGCGAGATCGCAAGAAGAAAATGTTGAGCTTATCTCGGGCGTCTTACATTGATCTTGTGATTACTCGTTTTAGTATGCAAACCGCGAAAAAGTTGCTACCTTTCGGACATGGCATTCCTTTATCTAAGACGCAGTCACCTATGACCGCAGGAGATAGAGAAGCGAGACAAGTTCACGCGGCTTCCGCCGTGGGAAGTCTCATGTACGCAATGCTATGCACGAGGCCGATATACGCTATGCGGTAGGCATAGTAGCTAGATATCGATCTAACCACGACAAGCTCATTGATGCGCAATAAAGCATATACTCAAGTACACGAAAAGGACTCGAGATTATAGCTGTTTACCATGCAGATAGTCTAATGCCTTTGGGTTATCTGACTGGATTTCCAAGTGACCGTGATGAGAAAAAGTCGACCTCGGGCTATGTGTTTACCTTGGGAGGTGGAGCCGTATCTGGCGGAGTGCAAAGCAAATGATGCATGCGGACTCTACCATGGAAGCCGAATATGTAGCCGCTCGGAGGCTTCTAAGGAGGCTGTATGGTTCAAGAACTACCTCATGGATCTAGGTGTGGTACTGGTTTGCCTAAGAGTATCATAGTTCTTGTGATAACTTCGGTGCGATGCAAACTCGAAGGAACCACGGACCCTAAGGCGACCAAACACATAGAGAGAAAGTACCATGTCATACGAGAAATCGTTAGGCGAGGTGACGTGCTGATTGAAAAGATTGATCTGACGGAAAATCTAGCGGATCCATTCACAAAGAGCTCGCAAAAAAGTCTACGAAGTGCACGTTCGAGGACTTGGATTGCGCTTAATGGCACCCACTTAGAAAAAACTTTTTATAAGTGGGAGAAGCAAAGTGATGGTTGTTTGTAATAGCTAGTAGAAAGACACATTGTATACTAAAAGTTTGCTTTAGTATAAGTGGGAGATTGTTGGTTGTATCTTTGAAAATTTGCTTGGTTGAGCTTGTATACAATGTTTCTATTACCACTATTACAATCTCTATCTGAATTGAATACTTGATTGCATATATCTGTGTCCCCTTATCTCATATATAAGTTAGATCATACAACGCGTGTAGAAGATCACGAAGTGCGTATGATTGGTCGAAGCTTAATGAGATATAAAAGTTTCCACCAGACAACTTAAGGACGAGTTGTCGGTTTAAGCTGCAGTATAGATAAGAAGTGACTTGACTTAGTTGCTTGTCTGTCTTTGATGCGTCTCGACGTATTGAAGGATCACGATGAGATGTGTTCTTCTATCGACCGTCGTGAAGAACCAAGATCTCGGTGACTTACGATGATCTAAACCTCGATAAGGTATTAGGTGAGTATGAGTTCTTGACCATCACTTTGACTTGTTATGGGTGAGGTTATATGTTCTAACGATATTCTCCGCATCTTGGGTGGTGGCGGTGCTTGTATGTCATGCTAGTTATACGTGTCGAGTCACCGTATCCGTTTAGGAAGATGGCGTCCCTTAAGGAGCTCAAAAGGTTTATTGTACTAAACCCTGCGAGTTGAGTTAGCTCAGTACAATAATAAGGTTGAGTGGTACTACTTAAGGAATTAAAGATATTAATTATTTTAAGCGATCGAATGCTATAAATAATTAATGGATGTTCGATAATCTTAAATCTGGGGATTCGTAATGTCTAAGTGTAAGCCCGACTCATCTTGATAATAAAGTGGTAAGTCAACATTTATTCTCTAGTGGCATGAATGAATGTTTATAAATTAATTTATGTTACGGGTGAACATAAGATAATTAATTTATTTGAGGCCCATCTTTATTCCTTGCATTTGATCCACAATTTTCGGCCCATCCGGGCCCGTTGGCTCAAGAAAATCGGCGCCTATAGGTCTCTAAGGATAGATTATATTCTCTTTATCCTATAAGGATATTATTATATTTATGGGATATGCATGGATCCTTTCCTTATGGGATTATGGTAATGCATTATAAATATAAGGTAAGAGATAAAGTCTAGGTTAATGCTCATTAATCCTACACATATTTTCGAGAATCCCATAGTCTTTGGGAGGAATTTTCGTGAGTTTTGTGAGAGAGCAAAGGGTGATTTTCCGTAGCATTCTCCATAGATCGTCCTCACTCGACGTTGGAGATTGGGCTACCGGGATACAGTCCAGAAGGTCAAAGCACGAGTCTCGATCCGTTCATTCCATTCGACCCCGACAGGATCTAAAGGTAAACACGAAAACCCCACGTGTTGCAATTAATTAAATAGACGCATGCTAGGGAATATAATCAATGTATGGTGAATTAAATATCCAAGATAGATCCTCAGGCGGGCTAAACATATGTTTTCCTACTCTAGGCTCACTTTCGGCGATTCTCGCCCACAACTCCGACACCGCCTCCCAAGGCCGTCTGAGCTCATTGCTTCCTCTGCGACGTCGTCTCTCTCTGTCTCAATCCTCCCGGACCGCCTCCCAGGCACCTCAATGCTGCACCTGCCCCAATTTCACCTCGTCCCCAAGCTCAACTCATTGGTGTCGTCGTCCTCGTCCCTCTCCGTCGCCCCAACCCTAAAATCATCGGAAACGAAGCTTTGCCAGTCGTAGCACGAGTATGGATTCCAGTACCGATATTACGTCGCTTTTCTCAGCACACCATGTCCCGCTGTTGACCATAGTTGACCCGTCCAAATTCACGATAGACCTATCATATTCCCTTGCCGCCCGATCATCGGTATGGTCGTCGTCATGGCCTCCACCATTGCCGGTGCCGTGGGACAACCCACCACCAACAACGGTGTGTTGTCGGGCGGGAGGAAGGATTTGGGAGCATTGGCAATCTTTGGAGGACAGCGTGAAGAGGTGAAGAGCCGAAATCATGGCCCGACCGACATTGAACAAAGCCCAAGTCGACTCATTGAATCTCCTCGCCAATTGGGTCTACGAATGCTACGGCTCCGTCGCCCTCTCCAACCTCGATCACCCCAAATTCAAGTCCTTCCTCAACCAAGTCGGACTTCCCGTCATCTCAAGAAGAAAGCTCACCGGCATTAGATTAGACACCGATGCGAGGAGGCCAAAGTGGAATTCGAGGCCAAAATTAAGCGACGCCATGTTCTTCCAGTTGCCGCAGAGGTGAAATCCATAGAAGGAGCGATAATCTAGAGCATTTGGGCGTAAATCTCACCAAAGGCACCAACGTGTTCATGAGGCCGTCTTGACGGTACTCCTCATCCGAGCACGCGGAGGAGATTCTATGGGACACCGTTGTTGAGATTTGTGGCGACTGCGCTGCGGTGTGTTGGGATAGTCTCCGAACAAGACCGAAACTAAGGCTTTAAATTTAGAGGATCAACACCGTTGGATGGTTAACCTCATTTGTCGACATCAAGGCTGGCGCTTTGATCAAGGGAGCTTCCACGATCAAGAATGTCTCAGATAATTGCCTCAAACTCGCGTCCTTCGTCAACAACAACTCCCGAATCCGCCATAGTTTTCATAAATACCATCTGCGGGAATACGGCCACGCCGACTTCGCGAGTGCAAACCTCGGTTCCACATTGATAGAGGACATCTTGAGCTCGACTTGACTCTCGATTCTTGTTCTTGGATGAACCTACTAAGCCTCATTTTTATTTGATTTAAAAGGCTATATTCGTTTCGTTTATAATTGATAAGTGATCTTTTGAAATCTTTTGATATATTTATGTTCACCTTGGAAGATATTATGCGGATGTATTTCGTGTCATTTTAGCACGAGGTTTGATGTCAAAAGGTGGATCACGATGAGAGAAATCGCTAAACCGATCGCGAGATTGCGAAAAGAATATATGTTTAAAAACGACGATAAATATGATGAAATGGATATGATAAGGATGGATGTGAAAAGTTTACAATGTTAAAGAGTATCTCGATAGGAGTCCATAGGTGCAAACGGATCGTAATTCGAAGTCTGGACGAGAGAGAACGAAGCGAAACAACGAAGTCGCGCAATGCGCAGCCGCGAGAAAACACGCCTCGCGAGACTTGCTCGCGACCCTATGTCGCAAGACAGTCTCGCGATCATGATAGAGCTGCAGATCTTCTTAAGAGTGTTTTTGGATCCAAAGGGACGAGTGCTGCATATCACTACTGATAAACGCGTATTTTACACGTTTATTGTTGA
This sequence comes from Salvia rosmarinus, assembly GCA_036937905.1. NCBI lineage: Eukaryota > Viridiplantae > Streptophyta > Magnoliopsida > Lamiales > Lamiaceae > Salvia > Salvia rosmarinus. The sequence continues at coordinate 5,711,007 of CM072823.1, read as the reverse complement.
TATTTAAAGATGAGTTTAGATCATTTAAGGTGCGTTTATGTATCGGATCTTAATGTTTTATCTATTTCTAGAAGATCTGCTCTTGGGTATTCTTTTGGTGTTGTGTAGGTCATATGTTGAAAATCGAAGCAAGGCGAAGCCTGAAAGTCCATTGTCACGATTTCTCGCGGCCATGGCTGGCGACCGCTAGCCGAACAGCGAGCCATTCATCTTGACAAAGGCGACCCTTGGCGAAAAGCGCATACGAGACATACCTGGCGGTCGACCTAGCGACCGCGAGGAATCGATCGCGAGGCTTGCGAAGGAAAAATTAGGGTTTGGGTGTGCCTATATATGGCAACACCCCGCGCCCCCAACTTCACACACATTCCCAGACCTCTTTTACGAGTTTTTCATCGGTTTTACAATTTTAGCTTTGGCTTCCATCTAATTTCATTCTAGAGTTTAGTTGAGCATTGTTCTTCGTTAGTTTTACGTTTTGTCTACGATCAAGACGTTTCGTCAGGACAATCTTTGCAAATTTTTGTTTTTATTTGAGGTTGGGATTCAAGCCCAACGATTGTTCATCGAGGCAGCTTCATCGGGTTTCATTTATATAATTTTTATTTTTATGGTTAAATTGTATTTTATTCCGTTTATTATATCTCGGCTAGATTTACATTCTAATCATAGGGTTTGCATGATCCGATCCTATATGTTGTGATTCTGTTATCGCTATTTACCTTCCGAGGCATTGATTCATGATTCTTGGTGCTTATTTATATGTGTTAATTTACGATCAATCTTGATGCATATCTAGTTGCCGATTAATTACGTAGCGTATTAATTGTCAATCGATCTTGAATGCATAATCGAATAAACGCTTGAGTCGTGGGCGAGATAGGATATTCGTGGAAGCATATTCTTTGTGATCTGTTTGGGTTGCTTGTTTTCACCTAGAGGCGTAAAGTAATAGGGAAAACTAGTAATCTCTGACCATATTGTCGTAATGTGAAGTTGTCGGTTATATATGTGATCTTCCATCTTATGCGGATTAAAATTGGCTAATAGGAGCAGGATAAACATACGTTGTGGATAGGATTAATGTATCCCTAGGGTTAGTCTTCCTTATCTGTTTTTACCATCCGAGTGTTTGTTTGCTTTATTTTATTTTTCTGCATGGTTACATCTGCTTTGGATTAAATTCCGAAGTCCTAAAATCTTACCAAACCAAATCTGTTGCTTGGATAATGATGAATTATTGTTGAGTTAGATTCTGTTTTTCGTGATACAATCCCTGTGGATACGATACTCGTCTTACCTATATACTTACACTTTTTTTTTTTTTTTTTGTCTTGCTAGATTATATGAAAATATGGGGGAAATAATTTGACTAAGTTGAAGTTTGGGGATCTATATTGAGCATTTTGGGTTGGCGTTGTTTTGATAGTTTTATACATACATGCGGTGACTTTGAAATATTTTAGGTACAATATGCCGCGTACTCACGGTCCTGGCGCAAGGGCAAAAGCATTGTCTCCGTCCCACAGCTACGATGAGCCCCACGAGCTACGATGAGCCTCACGACGAGCCACGCGATGCGCCACAAGATGAATTCGATCCGGTAATTTTGGAGTAAGACTACCGAATGACTGCCTAGAAGCGTTGGAATCGATTGGTGAGATTACGGCACAGGCATTCAGGTTCATGTGCATCAACACTTATCAAGAGCTGGGTATAGGCAATGGCGTGGCGTGGTTGGCGAGAGATCCGGGTGTACTCGGTTATCACGACCAACTATCTAACATACCGGATCGGCCGGCTGGAATTCTGTTGACTATCCATGTCCACAAGACAAGCGGAATGCGATTACATCACGTTCGACTTGACAATGAGCCCCGTCAGCGTCGTGGATGAACTAAGCGGAATAATCAATGGAAATCGGGCAACTACATCGGGACATCGGTACACGATCCAGTGTATGGCCAAAGTTCATGGACTCGGACTCGAGCACACTCGTACTATGATGCCTCGAGATCGAAGGCTAGCTCGTCTGAGAATCCGGTCCGTTACTTCCACCGGCTCATCACGTTTACCATACGCGGCGTTCGACGCCGACACTATTCTATCACAAGACATGTGCATCACGATTGGAGCCATGTTCAACGAGAAGATGCATGCGGCATGTTCCTAGCTCAAGACTTCCACATGCGGTCCACGGTTTGAGCGATTCAAAGATATGCATAGGGGATTCATTACCTCCATTCTTGATTTTTTTTGGGATAACGATTGAGAGTCCTATCTCTCACGATATCTTCTGGACAAGCCGTGCTTATCGTCCGGGCGTTCTGAAGAGCACCCTGACTTTACATGGCTGCTATATGATCAAAGCGGCGATCGGTTTTCCGCCTACCCAATCGAGCTCACCGGTATAAGCCGCTACTTTCGCGGATGCGAATGGAATTTGAGCTCCCTGCGTACTATGAATGGGCGCAGCGTGAGCGCATAAGGCGGTCGAGGGCGAGCCACCGCATGAGGAGCAAGCCGAGCGGAAGTGGCTCCAGACAGCGGTATATTGCACCCGCCGCCCGTTCGAGGCGATCACAGGATTTATGATCGATTAGATCAAATAGATGGTCATCTAAACCACATTGGCGGGGCGACCTCGATGATGGAACAACAACAAGCCCTCTTCACCCAACACGAGCACATCTCGAGCAACAACGTAAGATGATGGAGATGATGCGGCGATGGGATCGATGGCGCGGTTTTATCCGCCACGGAATAATGGCATTCGAGGTAAGTTTTCTCTCAAACTACTCTTTTCGCAAACCTTATTGCTTCCACATGTTCACAATAAGTTTGGGGGTAAACGAGTTTGGTTGGTTGAGAATCTGTATTTGTTTACGTGCTTTGTTGTTAAGTTGTTATGCTTTGGGGTCTTTTAGTGTTTTGTTTCTTTGTTCGTTTTGTGTCTATCGATCAACGAGTTAAGTGAAGTGTGTTAATCCATGTGGCCAATGACGATAGAAATTTTTTGAAATTTAATGATAGTGCACATGATATGTTAGAAAATGACGCATGAGCGACTTGAGATTGCTTAGAACATTGTTTTCACCATTTGCTTATCTGTGAGACTTGAGCTTCCTTGTATACATATCTTGATCTGATTTCTTTTAAATTGTGTGATATCGTGCATGTGATTATCTTCTAGAACTTGCCGTTTTACGTATCGAGGCGCAATATGTGTTTGAATTTGGAAAGGATAAAATGCCGTCTTTGTTAACGGATATTCACCCAAACACTAACCCGATGATATATACCATTTATCGCCTTCTTTGAGCCTTTATTAGACTTTTTCTTTCGATTAACCTGGATGATAGGAGGTGAGGATGGATATGAGAATCAAAAGGGTTGAAATTGTGATGTAGTTATGACGAGAAATTTTTTTGCAAGAAGAATACATCTGTGGTGAAGAATAGTACCGTTGTTGTGAATGATAAACCCTATAAGCTCTAGAAAAGAAAAGAAAAAAAAGCAATGATAAGTTCACTATGTGTGTTGAGCATAAAGGGTCTTTAATAAAAGTATAGGTACATACGTGACATAAAACGTCGATTGTACGTTGGGAAAGAAGGCGAAAATGGACAAAGTCCATATGTGTAGAAAGTATAAATGGGGTGCTTGGAATATTTTTGAGTCACTTAGCCATATATTACCCTACCTTAACCAATGTGCCTACATTATAACCTATGAAAAGACCTTTTGATCCTAATTTGAACACATTTGACGCGGTGGAGATATTAGAGAAACAGCAAGCCTATGGTAAGATGTTGCATTGCATTGATGCGTGAGTGTATACCGTCCTTAATTTCTTTATGAGTTTGAGTGTATCCTATATTTTACACACATGCCGTTGTGAGGGTTGAATTAAATGAGTTTTGCCTTCAATTGTTGTTTGTGTTGAGTTGACTAATGTTGTCATAATGCGCTAAATCTTTTGGCGTTGAGATGTTTCGAGAACTTATAATGGTTATCCTCTTTGCTCTACGCGTTGATCTTTCGTTGTGTCTTTCTGTTTTAGTTTTGTTTGAGGACAAACAATGATTTAAGTTTGGGGTTTGATAAGCGCGCATTTTACGCTTATTGTTGATATTTAAAGATGAGTTTAGATCATTTAAGGTGCGTTTATGTATCGGATCTTAATGTTTTATCTATTTCTAGAAGATCTTGCTCTTGGGTATTCTTTTGGTGTTGTGTAGGTCTATATGTTGAAAATCGAGCGAGGAGGAAGCACAAGCAAAATGCTGCGCCAGCTTTCTAGCGACCACCTAGCGGTCGCTAGGTCTGGCTACTAAACAAGCCGTGACGCCAAGACCAGATCGACCGCGACCTCGTGCACGCGAGCAAGCTCCGCGCCAAGAAGTCATCAGTCGATTTCGCGGCCATGGCTGGCGACCGCTAGCAGGCCGCGAGCCAACCATGCGAAGCAGAGGCGATCATGGCGAAAAAACGCGCCGAGACATACCTAGCGGTCGACCTAGCGACCGCGAGGAGCGGTCGCGAATCTGTGGCGAAGGAAAAATTAGGGTTTGGGTGTGCCTATATATGCAACACCCCCTCGCACCCCCAACTTCGCACACGTTCCCGGACCTCTTTTACGAGTTTTTCATCGGTTTTACAATTTTAGCTTTGGCTTCCATCTAATTTCATTCTAGAGTTTAGTTGAGCATTGTTCTTCGTTAGTTTTACGTTTTGTCTCACGATCCGGGACGTTTTCGTCAGGACAATCTTCTGAAATTTCCGTTTTCATTTGAGGTTGGGATTCAAGCCCAACGATTGTTCATCGACGCAGCTTCAATACGGGTTTCATTTATATAATTTCTATTTTATGGTTAAATTGTATTTTATTCCGTTTATTATATGCAGCTAGATTTACATTCTAATCTAGGGTTTGCATGATCCGATCCTATATGTTGTGATTCTGTTATCACTATTTACCTTCCGAGCATTGATTCGTGATTCTTGGTGCTTATTTATATGTGTTAATTTCGATCAATCTTGATGCATATCTAGTTGCCGATTAATTACGTAACTTGTATTAATTGTCAATCGATCTTGAATGCATGATACGAATAAGCCTTGAGTCGTAGGCGAGATAGGATATTCGTAGGAAGCATATTTTTTGTGATCTGTTTGGGTTGCTTGTTTTCACCTAGAGGCGTATGATAATAGGGAAAACGGTAATCTCTGACCGCAATTGTAAATGTGAAGTTTTCGGTTATATATGATCTTCCATCTTATGCGGATTAAAATTGGCTAATAAGACAGGATAAACATCGTTGTGGATAGGATTAATGCATCCTAGGGTTAGTCTTCCTTATCTGTTTTTACCATCCAGTGTTTGTTTGCTTTATTTTATTTTTACGCATGGTTACATCGCTTTGGATTAAATTCAAGTCTAAAATCTTACCAAACCAAATCATTGCTTGGATAATGATGAATTATTGTTGAGTTAGATTACATTTTAGTGATACAATCACATGGATACGATACTGTCTTACATATATACTTACACTTTTTAGTGTTATAAAAGTGAGCGATCAACTACCTCACGGAGAAGGGTGAGGCGATCTTGCACAAGGCGATTTGGAAGGACTACATCCGCCTAAGTTTTCCATCACCATGTGGCTTGCCATGCGAGGAAGACTTAAGGCGGTGGATAGATTGAGATACATGAATATCTCACGGTATGTACCGTTTGTAATGTCCATTTGAAACTCACGATCATTTGTTTTTAAGTGTAAGACGCTAGGCGGTTTAAAAATGATCAAAGAATGGCTCCATCTCCAGGAGTATGACTACAATTGTCGATGCTATTAAGCACATTAAAAGGGAGAAGAAGGCGAATTCACTATCCTCCTCCGAGCTAAGCAGATTGGATTAGTAGCTACGGTAAATCACCTTTTTGTATCGTAACAAGATCAACTTGAGAACATCCCCCGATGTAAAGACCATTGTGAAGAGTATTAAAGAAGATGTTTATCTTTGCTTTATATTCTATGTATTCATGGATCTTGTTATTTAGCATTTTGAGTTGGCCTTGTAGTGGTGAGGATGTCTCGATCTTGTTCTTGGGTCCACTTTTGGGATGTCATATCTTGTATTTCATATCTTTTAGTGCTTTTTGGGTGTGTGTGTTGAGGGCTGCTTAGGCCCAACCAAAGCAGTGCACCTCATGTGGTTGCATGTGTTCACATTCCCAATCCCCTGAGCCCCGCGATCACATTGCACAAGGGCACTCTTTTCCCCACTGGTCATGGGGTTTTTAATGAGGCCCGCCCCTTCTGCGTCACAAAGGGGTTTGTTGAGTTGGTTTTGTTTCTTTATCACTTTCATAGGTTGAGCGAGTCGCTCTTTGGCCTATGTGTTTTGGCCTTTAGGTCTTTTATCCCTCCCCTTGCCTTGTTTCTCCGAAAATTTGGCTGTATCCCCCTCGGGTATACCTGAGTTCGGTTTGTAATATGTTCTCCTGTTTTATGTTATTTCGTACGTTTTGACCAAAAAAAAAAGACAGTCTCGCGAGCTAGAGAAGATGGACGCACGTATTTTAAGAGCTCGCGACTTTGCTTTGCAAGTTAATCTCATGAGCAAAACTCGCAAGGAAGAGGGGAAGAGCGGCAGATTTCAAAGCTCGCGACTTTCTATCGCGAGGCTTACTTGCGAGAGAGTCTCGCGAGCCGCAGTCGCCTAGGGTTCAATATATAGCATAGACACATCATACATCAGAGGTCAGACTGGAGAAGGGAGAGTCACACACTGGAAGAGAGACAAGACACGCTTTACAATACAGAACACCTTTTTCTGCTTTGATTTCTTTTGCACGTTTTGATTTTTGCAAAATAGTTTAGTTAGCTTTTCAGTTTTATTTTGATTTCTGTTTTCGTTCGGGTTTATTCGAGAGTTTATTAGTTTAGCTTTTGTCTCCAGTTATTTTGATTCCAGTTTTATAATTCAGTTTTTATTCAGAGTTCAAATTTATTTCCGGACAAGTGCAACATTGTTCATCGTGGAATGCCTATGAGTCGCCGGCTCATTCTTCAACAGGCACGCGGTCGAGCCACAGCCCTCCCTTGCTTGGGAGCTTACGGTTTCATGTTCTATTTCACTCCCCCATCTATCTCAATTTATGCTATCTTTATTTATTTATTGCTTTAGTAATTTAATTATTAGTAGCTAAATTCTATATTGATCCTAGGGTTTGTATGTCGGACTGGATTCGTATAGATTGATCTGTTGATACTGTTTTGCCGTCCATTCATGATTTATGATTTTTGGCTTTAATTCTCATGTGTTTGTATCTGGCCAATATTGATGCATGCTAGTTATGTGATTGATGTCCTGAAAGAATTAATTGCATAGTCGATATCTTGAATTCATGTCGATTTTACCTTGAGACTTGGCGGAGATAGGTGAGCGTAGGAGGTTATTCTTTGTGTGCTTTTGGTAATTAACACTTCTCTTGAGACCCGCGAAGATAGAGTTTAGGCTAACCTACTACCATAGGTTTGTCTGGCGGTGATCGCTCGCTTTTCTAACGAAAACGTGCAGTATAAGGTAAGCGGTATCGTATCCACGAGGATTGTAACACGAAAACCACGAAGCTAACTCGACAATAATTCATCGATATCGAAACAGCAAATTGGTTTGGTAAGATTTTGGGGCTTGAATTTAATCAAGCGGATGTAACCATGCGAAATATAAAATAAAGCAATAAAATCACGGATGATAAAGCAGATAAGAAAGACTAACCACAGGGATACATTAATCCTATCCACAACGTATGTTTATCCTGTTTCCTATTAGCCAATTTTAATCCGGACAAGATGGAAGATCACATAAATAACCAACAACTTGATTCGACAATTGCGGTTGTAGATTACTAGTTTTCCCTATTCTTTACGCGTCTAGGTGAAAACAAGCAACTCAAACGGATCACGAAAGAATAAGCTTCCTACGGATGTTCCTATCTCAGCTCGACTCAAGGTTTATCCGTATCATGCATTCAAGATCGATTGACAATTAATACGATTACGTAATTAGCGGCAACTAGATATGCATCAAGATTGATCGAAATTAACACGTATAAATAAGCACCAAGAATCATGAATCAATGCGGAAGGTAAATAGAGATATGAGGAATCACAACATATAGGATCGGATCATGCAAACCCAGGATTAGAGCAATCTGGCAGACGGAATAAGCGGAATAAAATACGATTTAACCATAAAATAGAAATTATATAAATGAAACCCGTATTAGGCGTCGATGAACAATCGTTGGGCTTCAATCCCAAACTCAGCGAAAAATAGAAATTTGCGAAAATTATGCGGACGAACGTTCGGATCGTGAACAATACGTAAAACTAACGAAGAACAATGCTCAACTAAACTCTAGAATGAAATTAAATGGAAACCCAATGCTAAAAGCGTAAAACGATGAAAAGCGAAGAAAAGAGGTGCAGGAGTCGTGTGTGTTAAGTTGGGGGCGTGAGGGGGTGTTGCCATATATATAGGCACACCCCAAAACCCTAATTTTATCCTCTGCCACTGCGTCTCACGACCGCTCCTCGCGGTCGCTAGGTTGACCACGAGGCATGTGTGTGGCAGCTCTCTTCGCTCATGGTCGTCTCTTGCGGCTCGCGAGGTTGCCTCGCGGCACAGCTAGCGATCGCTAGTCGGGCCGCGAAATAGCACATTAGCTTCTGGGGCGGGGCTTGCTCAGCGGGCGTGGGCTCGGGGCAGCGTCGATCTTGGCGCGATGAATGATCTTTGTGGTCAGCCTAGCGACCGCTAGGCTGGTCGCTAAAACTGGGCAGGATGTGCATTTTGGCTCGTGCTTGGGTTCCTTGGTTCGATTTTCAACATATAGACCTACAAAACACCAAAAGAACACCCAAGAGCGTTATCTTCTAGAAATAGATAAAAACATTAAGATCCGATACATAAGCGCACATTAAATAATCTAAACTCATCTTTAAATATCAACAATAAGCGTGTAAAATGTGTTTATCAAACCCCAAACTTAAATCATTGTTTGTCCTCAAACAAAACCAAAACAGAAAGACACAACGAAAAGATCAGCGAAGCGTAGCAAAGATGATAACCATTATAAGCCTCGAAACATATTAACGCGCTAAAAACATTAGCGCACATGACGACGTTAGTCAACTCGACACAACAACAATTGAAGGCAAAACTCATTCATCTCAACCCTCGCAATGGCATGTGTGTAAAATATAGGATACATTCGACTCGTAAAGAAATGTGGGGCGTGTATACACTCGGCGATCAATGCAATGCAACATCTTACCATAGGCTTGCCGTTTCTCTAATGTCTCCACCGCGTCATTGTGTTCATATTAGGATCAAAGAGGTCTTTTCATAGGTCGTAATGTAGGCACATTGGTTAAGGTAGGATAATATATGGTTAAGTGACTCAAGTATACTCCAAGCACCCCCATTTATCTTTTTCGAAACATATAGACTTTGTCCATTTTCCTCTTCTTTTCCAACATGCTAAATCGATGTTTTATCCCTCATAAGATACATATACTTTGATTAAAGACCCTTTATGCTCAAAACACATAGTGAACTTATCATTGCTTTTTCTTTTCTTTTCTAGAGCTTATAGGGTTTATCATTCACCACAAAGGTATTATTATTCACCACAGATGTATTTCTCTTGCAATAATTTTTCTCGTCATAACTACATCACAATCCCCTTTTGATTCCCATATCCATCCTCACCTCCTATCATCCGGTTAATCGAAGAATAAGTCTAATAAAGGCTCGAAAGAAGCGACAAATGGTATATATCATCGGGTTTGTGTTTGGGTAAATATGTGGTTAACAAAGATGGCCTTTATCCTTTCCAAATTAAAACACATATTGCGGTCTCGACACGGAAAAAGCGGCAAGTTCTAGAAGATAATCACATGCACGATATCACACAATTAAAAGCGTCAGATCAAGATATGTATACGGTGAAGCTCGAGTCTCACGCGGATAAGCAAATGGTGAAAAACAACAAGCCTAAGCAATCTCAAGTCATTCATGCGTCATTTTCTAACATATCATGTGCACTATCATTAAATTTCACAAAAAAATTCTATCGTCATTGGCCACATGGATTAACACACTTCACTTAACTCGTTGATCGACAGACACAAAAACGAACAGCAAAACAAAAACACGACAAAAGACCCCAAAGCATAACAACTTAACAATAAAGCATAGAAACATAAACAGGATTCTCAACCAACCAAACTCGTCTACTCCCCCCAAACTTATTGTGAACATGTGGAAGCAATAAGGTTTGCAGAAAAGAGTAGTTGGGAGAGAAAACTTACCTTGGAATGCCGCGCTACTCCGGTGGTGGATAAAATCCGCACCACTGATCCCATCGCTGCATCATCTCCATCATCTTACGTTGTTGCTCGAGATGTGCCTGGTGTTGTGCAAAGAGGGCTTGCTGTTGTTCCATCATCGAGTCGAGGCTCCCGTCAATGTGGTTTAGACGACCATCTATTTGATCTAATCGATCATAAATCCGGGATCGCCTCGGATGGGTGGTGGGTGCTTTCATGCCTCTGTCTCGGGCGCCTCACCGCTTGGCCGCCTCATGCGGTTGCTCGCCCTCGACCTCACCTTGCGCGTTCACGCTGCGTCCGTCATAGTGCTTGGGGAGCTCGAGTTCAATTGGCATCCGCTGAAAGTAGCGGCTTATCTTGGTGAGCTACGGATTGGGTGGGCGGAAAATCGATTGGCGTTATGATCATATAGCGACCACGGTGCGTCTGGGTGCCTCTTCGAGAACGTCGGGCGTATAAATGCGGCTTGTCGGGAAGATATCATGAGAGATAGGACTCTCTCGAATCGTTACCCCAAAAATCGGCAATGGGGTAATGATCCCCTATGCATATCTTTGCATCGCTCGAAACCGTGGTGCATGTGGAAGTCTTGAGCTAGGAACATGCCGGCATGCATCTTACGGTTGAACATGGCTCCAATCGGGATGCTCATGTCTTGTGATAGAACAGTGCCGGCGTTCGAGCGGCCATATATGGTGAACGTGATGAGCGGAGGAAGTAACGGACTGCCGGATTCCGTGTCGAGCTCGCCGATCTCGAGGCATCATAGTGCAGTGTGCTCGAGTGCAGGTCCATGAACCTTGGCCATACACTTTGGATCGTGTACTCGGCGTCCCGATGTAGTTACCCTCGGTTCCATTGATTATTCCATTTAGTTCGTCCACGGACGATTGGCGGGGCTCGTTGTCAGGCTGGGCGTGATGTAATCCGCACTCCGTTTGTCTTGTGGACATGGATAGTCGGCGAAATTCGGCGTCGGGATCCGGTATGTCGGATAGTTGGCGTGATAATTGAGTACGGCCGGATCTCTCGGCCAACCACGTCGCGTCGTTGGCTATACCCGTCTCTTGACAAGTGTTGATGCACATGAACCTTGAGTGCTCGTGCCGTAATCTCACCAATCGATTCCAGCGGCTTCTGGGCGAGTCATTCGGCGATCTTACTACAAAATTATTTGGATCGAATGTATCTTGTGGTGCATCACGTGGCTCGTCGTGGGTCTCATCGTGTAGCTCATCGCGGAAGTGGAGACAATTTCTTTGCCTTGCGCCATGTGACCGTGAGTACGCAGCGGCATCTTGTACCTAAAAAAAAAAAATCAAAGTTAGCGCATGTATGTATAAAACTATCAAAACAACGTCAACCCAAAATGCTCAATATAGATCCCCCAAACTTCAACTTAGTCAAATTATTTCCCCCATACTTTCATATAATCTAGCAAGATAAAATAGGGGTGGGGGAAAACACACACAACAACCAAAAAATTTCATAAATAGGCGTTCTGGTCGAATTCTCGCGACCACACCTCATGATCGCGAGGGTGGTCATGAGGCAACACATAAGCGCCACAGCGCAGGTCATGTGACACAGTGGCAAGCGTTCGCCAGAACCTCGCCACGACCAGGTGGCATGGCGATCGCTCGACCTGATAGACGCAATTTTCATGCATATTTCTCGATTTTTGAACCCAAATCAACAATGTAGGCAAATTAAACCAACAATATACCAGATAAACATTAATAAACCTAACATTGGACTAACCATGCTCAAACACCAAACAAATCTAACAAAATAAGCCTTAGTTTCTCAAATTTAAATAACCCACATCAATAGGATAAATGGACAAAATTCTTCCAAATCATGCTCAAGAAACGTAAACCCATGAAGAATTAAGCAAATGTAGCATACCTTGAGTGGATTTGATGGAGAAACACAAGAAAAATGGGAGAGAAAAGTGCCTTGGGTGCTTGAGAAGGGAAGGGGGGCTGCTGTTTTTCGAAAAAAAGGGTGTGTGTGCGTGTGGCAGAAAAAAATTTGGGAGAAGCAGGTTTAAAAAAGTGCAAAATCGCGGGTCAACGAAGCGGGCGCGGGTCGGGGCGGATCTCGCGGTCGAGCTCGCGATCGCGAGCTTGGCGGCGAGCTCTGTCGCTCAGCAGAAGGTGTTCTGCCTTAATTCTCGCGGCCACACCTCGCGGTTGCGAGGTGGTCATGACACTTGTCCTTCGGCCGAATAGCCCTTTGCCCACTTTTGCGCGACCACACCTCGCGGTCGCGAGGGTGGTCGCTAGACACTTTTTTCTCCATTTTTTTTTTTTTTTAAAGAATAAAAGCTATTAAAACTTTGGGACCTAACAAAACAACGAGACACGACACAAACAAAGAAAAACAGACAAAAATAAAAACGAAAACAACAAAAACAAAAAGCATGTAAAACTGTTGGGTTACCTTCCAACCGATCTGGAATTATCGTCGCTAGCTCGACGGTACCTCTTATCATGGTTCGTTGAGCTTGGTCACCTTGACTTCTAGGTCGAAGTGTGACTTGAAGTGGGATTTGAGGTACTGGCCGTTCACCTTGAAAATATTTCCACTCGAGTCGAGCAGTTCATAGCTTCCATTGGCATGTGCACGGCAAGCGGTATAGGCCCGACCATCTTGACTTGAGCTTTCCGGGAAGAGGCGGTCGAGCATTGTAAAGCAAAACTTCATTACCGGTGAGAATCCTTTGGAGCGAATCACGAAGATCGTGGAATTTAAAGAGCTCTTTCCTTGTATATCCGAGAATTTTCAAAAGCTTCATTCCTCCACTCATCAAGCTCCAACAATTGGTCACTTCTCATCAAACCGGCCTCCTTGAAATCCATGTTGATTCTCCTCGTGGCCCAATATGCTTTGTGCTCCAATTCAACGGTAAATGGCAAGATTTACAAATACCATTGATATGGAGATAGCCGATGGGAGCTTTGTAAGCGATCGGTGAGGCCCAAAGAGCATCATCTAATTGCTTGGCCCAATTCTTGCGATGAACAACCGATTTCTCTAAAATCTGCTTGATCTCTCGGTTGGCGAGCTCAGCTTGCCCATTTGCTTGTGGATGATAGGGGGAGGTGACTCTATGCTTCACACCATATTTGGCTAGGACATTGCCTAGCCACTTATTATTAAATTGCGACCCTCCATCGCTGATCAACGCCCTCGGGACTCCAAATCGAGTCGAGAATATTCTTGTGGAGGAACTTGATCACTACCTTGGAGTCGTTTGTGACAATGGGAATTGCCTCACCCAACGGAAACATACTCCACGCCAGTAGAATATGCGTGTAGCCACAAGACATGGGAGCGGACCCGTGAAGTCGATCCCCATCGTCAAATAGTTCCACTTCCATGATGATCTTACGTGGCATCTCGTCTTTCTTAGTGGCGTTCCCCATTCTTTGACAACGATCACAACTCTTGATAAAGGCGGCAATCCTTGAAGATCGAGGCGATAGAATCCTTGTGGCAAATCTTTGCATTGTCTTGGCACGCAAAATGTCCTCCATTTAAAGAACTATGACACTCGTGGATTATGTTCTCCCATTCTCTTTAGGGAACACGGCGTGTCGGACCATCGGCACATCGGCGGTAGAGATGGGGATCATCCCAATAATAAAACTTGACATCGTGGAGAAACTTCTTTTTCGATGAGGGGCGCGATGGAGGTAAAACTCAATCACCAAGTAATTTACAAAATCGGCATACCATGGTGTGTGATCAATGACGCTCAAGATGTGCTCGTCTGGGAAGTTCTCCTTGATCCCAATCTTCTTATCCTCTCCTTCGACTGGCTTCTCCAATCGCGACAAGTGGTCGGCAACCACATTTTCGCAGCCCTTTCTATCTTTAATTTCCATGTCGAACTCTTGAAGAAGGAGGATCCATCTCACCAATCTGGGCTTTGAATCTTTCTTGGCGAACAGATGACGAATGGCGGCATGGTCAGTGTGGACAATAGTGTGGGTGCCCACCAAATAAGGTCTAAACTTATCAAAAGCATAGACCACGGTAGTAATTCCTTCTCGGTAGTGTTGTAGTTCATCCGAAATGAGTCGAGCGTCTTACTTGCATAATAGATGACTCGGAAAAGCTTGTCTAACTTCGACCCAACACACCGTTGCCCTTTGCTTGAATCACTAGCATCGCACATTAGCTCGAATGGTTGACTCCAATCAGGGGATACCAAAACTGGAGTCGATATCAGGGCTAGCTTCAACTTCTCAAATGCCCCCAAACACTCACTCGTGAACACAATGGCTTCGTGATTGCGAGATGTCCTTGATGAATCTTCTATAAAGCCCGCATGACCGAGAAAACTCCTCAACGATTTGACATTTGTGGGCGGAGGTAGTTTCTCGATAGCTACTATCTTTGCTAGGTCCACTTCCAAACCTTTGGCGAGACTTTGTGACCAAGCACGATACCTTCCTTTACCATGAAATGGCACTTCTCCCAATTGAGAACAAGATTAGTCTCCTCACATCTTTGCAAGACACCGTGATAGGTTGTGGAGACAATGGTCGAACGATGAGCGAAACACGGAAAAGTCGTCCATAAAGACTTCCATAATATTCTCGATCAACCCGGGGAAGATGGACATCATACATCTTTGGAAAGTGGCTGGAGCATTGCACAATCAAGCGAAGATTCTTCTATAAGCAAAAACTCCATAAGGGCACGTGAGCGCCGTCTTGTCTTTGATCTGCGGGCGATGGCAATCGATTGTACCGAATATCCATCTAGAAAGCAATAGAACTCATACCCGCCATCGTCAACATCGATCAATGAAGGGCAATGGAAATGATCCTTCATTGTGGGCGTGTTCGAAGCACGATAGTCGATGCAAACTCGCCATCTGTCGCGAGTCTTGTTGCCACAAGCTCGTTTGTCTCGTCTCGATCACCGTGATACCCTTTCTTGGATACCACTTGAGTTGGGCTAACCCACTCCTTTATCGGATATGGCGTAGATCATACTGCGTCTAAGCTTCAACACTTCTTTTCGGCGACCTCTTGCATTGCCGGATTCAGCGGCATTGAGGTTACACCTTCGCTTGTATTCATTCTCTAACGGGATCCGGGGCATGCAAATCGAGGGCTAACCCCTCGATATCGAAATAGTCAACCAATCGCAGACTTGTCTTTGTTTAGCACAACCATCGGTTTATGTGCCTCCTCATACGTCAAAGCCGAAGATATTATCACAGGCACGTCTCATCATCGCCTAAGAAGGCATCTTGAAGGTGGTCCGCAGCCCTTTAACTCTAACTTGGGTGTGTCATCCTTCGTTGCCGTCATCCTCTCCTCCAATCGGCTTCCTCACGTCTAAATAAGGCCTTGACTCCTCGGGGAGGGCCTTGACTTCATCGATGGACACAAGGTACTCTAAAATCTCATCACACGCCTCATCGAGGTCTGCGGGTGGGAAAATCGAGTTCTGCATACAAAACTCCACGAGATCAGCTGATTGAAAGTGAGTGGGCGATAGCTGCTCTATAACTCGACAATCTTCCATCGTCCTCTCTTGGTTTGCCATTGCATCATAAATAGAGATTTTCATCTCCTCATCGTTGACCACGAAAGTGAGATCTCCATCTTGCCGTCTATCGATGCTCGGCCGGTGGCTAGGAGCGGTCTCCCAGAATAAGGCGTGTTCTCATCCTCCGGCATGTCGAGAACTACGAAATCACCGGGAAGATGAAATCTCGGACTTTCACTAGCACGTCTTCCACTATCCCTTTCGGATAAGTCAACGATGTATACGCCATCGAAGAGCAATGATGGTCGACAGATCTCCCAATCTCAATCTGTTAAAATGGACAACGGCATCAAATTGATGCTTGCCCCAAATCATCTGAGAACCTTGGAGAATGTACGTCCTCCGATGACACATGCTATGGTGAAGCTGCACGATCATACGCTGAGCGACAACTTCTTCGATCTGACACTTCACTCTTGAGATAGATTTATCGTCTCGAATTTCCCAAGCTTCTTTTGTTGTAGCGGCATCTTTCAAAACTTCACGTAACCCGACATGTCTCGAAGTGCATCAAGTAAAGGGATATTGATGTGCACCTTTTGGAACATTTCTATGAACTGGTCAACTTCTCATCGTGTTTGGGCTTGGCTAAGCGGCTTGGAAAGCGGAATTGGAGCACGTCGTGGATATTTCTTCACCGGCGGCCGCGCGATCGGGCTCGCGACCGCGTGTGCGGTCGCTAGGCAACTGGAGGCTATCGTCCTTCGTCTTCGCGGGCGTGCACGTGGGCGCGTTCTCGGGCGCTATGTGCGCGTGAAGCTCTTGCCTTGTTTCGCGGCGCGGTATTCTAGCGACCGCTAGGTCGCTCATGAGCCCTGGACCGACTTCTCATGGGTGCGTCTTGACTTGTCGCTTTCTTGAACCACTCGCGAGATCCTCCTTGCTTTGCACCGTAAGTTCCTCGCGGTAGGGCTCATGATCGCGAACTTCGATTCTGAGATCCTCTTTCTTTGGCCCGTTTTCACCGTTCGTCTCCTCGTGATTTTGATAGGCTCGTCCACTCCTCAATTGAATGGCATTATAGTGATTTATAGGGTTTACCTCCGTACTACTCGGAAATTGGCCCGACTTGTGCTGCCCATTCTGCTGTGCGGCTATCTGACTTATTTGATTTTCCATTATCTTCATATGCTTCCCCATTGTCGTCCTTGTGGACTCCAAATGGTTCATCTTACGCCTGTCTTATAAATAAATGAATTACATAGACGCCATTTGTTGTATCGGATCTTCCACGCTCGGCTTCTTCGTCTCTTGAATTACTCCATTCGAATCGAGAAACTGGCGGAGGTGTTGAAAATTATTGGGGTTGGCGTCTGAGAATTTGGGTGATTTACATTGTTTGGATTGTACAGGATTCCCCTGGGACGGTTCCTCTGATTGATGTAATTCACGTCCTCAGCCTCATTTATATCTGACTCTACAGCATTTATCTGAGCCACCCCCTTTCCTTTCCTTTCTTTCTCAAACTGGCTTCTCAACAGGGTGGACTGCTCCATAATATTATCGTACTTCGAATCACTTTCAACATGTGCCTTCACCACGGTGTCCTTTCCATCGACTCTTGATAGCTGCTGGCGCCATCTCTTCTATGATCACGGCCGCCTCGTCTACGTCTGCTCAATAGGCAGCCCCACCGATGCATCAACAATACTCCTTGTGTGAGGTGTCAGCCCGCTATAAAACTGTGTAATCTGCTGCTCCCTCGAAAATCCATGTTGTGGGCACCTTCTCAATAGGCCCCTGAATCTTTCCACGACTCGAATAAAGATTCATCTCCTAAGCGGGAGAAGTGGGAAATCTCGGCTATGATCTTACGTGCTTTGGCGGTGGAAAGTACTTTGAGAGAAATTTTTCACACGAGTCGCCCAGCTGTTGATACCGGTCGATCTAAGGTCTTAAACCAATCTTTTGCTTGATTAGCAAAGAAAATCCGAACATGCGCATCCGGATTGTGTCTTGTGGCACCCATTACATTTGATGGTGTCACAAATGTCGAGATATGTCTCGAGATGGGCATTCGGATCCTCTGTGACTCTCCTCCGATCTGTTCCCCTTGAACCATCTTTGATTAGGGCGGCTTGACTCAAAGTTATTAGCGTTTACTTCTAGGCCCCATCCGCCTCCTTGAAATTGCTCGATGGGAGGTGCGTACATATAGTTCGGTGGTCTTGCCTGGAGCGGGGACAACGAGTCCCATGGTGCCAATTAGCGCCAGCATTTCTGTAAAATCTTCTAGCAGGCGTGCAGCTACTTCGGGAGGAACGCTCCGTTGTTACGATTGTTACGATTTGCTGCCATTGCTTTCTTTCTTCTTTCGTCTCCTTCTCCTTTGTGAATTTTCGATTTTCGGATCAAAGTGTAGTTCGGGAGGTCCACAGGACCTTGTGAACATAAACTACTGGAGAAAAGAAGGAAATCAGTTGGCGAAATAAAAGAATAAAAATAAAATACAACTTGAATTAATAATTCCAAATTGTCAAGTTATTCCTATATGATCTTAACAATCCCGACAGCGCGAAAATTTGATCGCTCACTTTTCTAACACCTAAAAAGCAAGTATAAGGTAAGCGGTATCGTATCCACGAGGATTGTAACACGAAAACACGAAGCTAACTCAACAATAATTCATCGATATCGAAAGCGAATTGGTTTGGTAAGATTTTGGGGCTTGAATTTAATCCAGCGCGATGTAACCATGAAGAAATATAAAATAAAGCAATAAAATCACGGATGATAAAGCAGATAAGAAAGACTAACCCTGGGATACATTAATCCTATCCACAACGTATGCTTATCCTGTTTCCTATTAGCCAATTTTAATCGAGACAAGATGGAAGATCACATATATAACCAACAACTTGATTCACGATAATTGCGGTACATAGATTACTAGTTTTCCCTATTATCATTCGTCTCTAGGTGAAAACAAGCAACTCCAACAGATCAAAAGAATAAGCTTCCTACGGATGTTCCTATCTCGACTACGACTCGAGGTTTATCCGTATCATGCATTCAAGATTGATTGACAATTAATACGATTCGTAATTAGCGGCAACTAGATATGCATCAAGATTGATCGAAAATTAACACATATAAATAAGCACCAAGAATCATGAATCGATGCCTCGGAAGGTAAATAGAGATAACGAGAATCACAACATATAGGATCGGATCATACAAACCACAGGATTAGAGCAATCTGGCAGACGGAATAAGCGGAATAAAATACGATTTAACCATAAAAATAGAAATTATATAAATGAAACCCGTATTAGGCGTCGATGAACAATCGTTGGGCTTGATCCCAAACTCAATAAAAATGCAAATTTGCGAAAATTGTACGGAGGAAAACATTCCGGATCGTAGACAATACGTAAAACTAACGAAGAACAATGCTTAAACTCTAGAATGAAATTAAATGGAAACCCAATGCTAAAAACTGTAAAAACTGATGAAAAACAGAAGAAAAGAGGTCTGGAGTCGTGTGTGTTAAGTTGGGGGCACGAGGGGGTGTTGCCATATATATAGGCACACCCCAAAACCCTAATTTTATCCTCTGCCGCTGCGTCTCGCGACCGCTCCTCGCGGTCGCTAGGTTGACCACGAGGCATGTGTCGCTCTTCTCTTCGCTTCATGATCGTCTCTTCGCTTCATGAGGTTGCCTCGTGGCACGGCTAGCGATCGCTTGCTTGAGGGCCGCTCTAATAGCATAGCTTCGGTGCGGGGGCTTGCTCGCGGGCGTGGGCTCGTGGACAGCGTCGATCTTCGCTTCGTTGAATGATCTTGGCAGTCGACTAGCGACCGCTAGGCTGTCGCTAAGCTGGGCGATTGTGCATTTTGGCTCGTCTTCGTTCCTTGCTTGATTTTCAACATATAGACCTACACAACACCAAAAGAACACCCAAGCGTTATCTTCTAGAAATAGATAAAACATTAAGATCGATACATAAGCACATTAAATGATCTAAACTCATCTTTAAATATCAACAATAAGCGTGTAAAATGCGCGTTTATCGGTGAAACTATAGTTACATTAGTGATCCTTCATATGAATCCGGATTAAATTGGTAAGCAGTTAATAGGTTAATTATGTGAATGCGGTTGGGTTAAGTACATCCCAGAATTGATCTTTTATATTTGATTTTATTCCTTTTATATTTTGAGTCTAGATTTATAATCTCTATCTCTTGATATTTTGTTGTCTCGAATAATAATCTAGATTACGTGTTGATTAGGCTGCTGTGTTCTCAGTCATGAGTCCCTATGGATACGATATATATACTTGCTGTGTTACTATCATAAAATTGATAGCAAATATAGCGATCAAATTTTAGGCGCCGTTCTGGGGACTATTTAGATTGCATAGTGATAATTTTATGAATTATAGTTATTAATTAGGGCTTATAAAAAATAAAAAATAAAAAAATTAATTTACGTGTTCTTCTTAGATGCGATCGGTTTTATCTTTACATGCGATGCATGATTACAAGATCTCAAAGGAAAGAAATTATTCCTTTGTATCTTGAGATTGAAAGATCACGTAAGAGAGAGAGCCGAGAAAGAAGACAACAAGCAATGGCGGAAAAGCAACCCCAAGGCCATGATAGAATAGCCGAGATGGAAGAGATGCTAGCCGCAATGCAACGCCAACTGGCATTGCAGAATCAAATGGGCCAGATTGGAGGACGACCACCTCCCATACCGCTCAACCACATGTACAGGCCACCGGCGGATCGGTTCCAAGGTGGAGGATGGGGGCCGAACGTCAACGCAAACAACTTTGAGCTGAAACACCCTCATCGGCGCAATCTGGCGGAGTAGTATGGGGAGGGTGAGTGAAGACCCCAATGCACACTTGGGCGTTCACGGATATTTGTGATACTATCAAGTAGAGCAGTGCCGGTGATGTCATCCGGATGCGGATGTTCATATTTTGGCTGTGGAGTCAGGCGAAAGAATGGTTCAAGTGCTTAGACGGATCACGGATTACCACGTGGGAGCAGCTCTGTGAGAAGTTCCTGTCAAAATATTTTCCACCTGCCGAGGCGCAGAAAATCAATGCCGAGATTTCCCACTTTTCATAATTGGGAGATGAATCATTATTTGAAGCACAGGGGCGATTGAAACACTGCTCAAAGTGTCCACAGCATGGGTTTCACACGAACAACAAGTAACCCAATTTTCGATGGACTCAATGCTAACACCGTAGCATTGTAGATGCTTCAACGGAGGATGCACTTTCGATCGAGGAATAGGTGAAGCGTTGATGATCATAGAAGATATGGCATCTAACAGTTATGAGTGGCCGATAGAGGCGGTCGATCGGGAAAGTTGCGGTGCGAGAACTTGACAACGAGATATGATGATCATTAGAAAAATTTACATCTGCGGAAGGAATACGAGCGAGAAAGGAAAGGCGGATGGCGTGGCCATAGCGCGAGAATAGTGAGGAGGTTCACTATGTGAACGAAGGAATAATTTTCAAGGGAATCGGTGGGAATCCACCATATCATCCCAACAATAGGAATCACCCCAATTTTTCCTATGCCAATGCGCAGAATGCTCAGCAACCACAACATGGTTTTGCTGTGAATAATGGGATGATTATGGAGCCTAAGAAGCCGAGCCTTGAAGAAATGATGCAACAAGTGTTGGTGAGCAATCAACAAATTGCAGCGAGTCACCAACAAATAGTGGCTCAACAAAATATTCAAATCCAGCAGATTGGAAATAGGCTGAACACATTGGAGAGCATAGTCAATGCCATCAATAATATTGTCATAGCCCTTGGAAAGCAACTGAAGATGGTGGAGAACTAAGTGGGGCAAATGTCCAATGAGAGAGCTGGGATGCATAGGCAGGGTCAATTCCCAAGCAATACCGAGCAAAATCCGAAGAATCACACTCCTCCAAATTAGTGCAATGCAATATATTTGAGGAGCGGAGCATCTTATGAAAATCATCCGGAAAGCCAAGGGGAAAAGCAATACAGTGGACGTGTGGAGAAGAACGAGCAAAACTTTCTGACGGATTCTCGCCTCGCGAGAAATCCTCGTGATACACCGTCGCGAGCTTATCTCGAGAGGAATGATGCGCAGCATACAGAGCCATGCCTCGCGACCTTCCCTCACGAGGAAGGGTCGCGAGGGAACCCCGAGAAGAAAGACGGGCGACGACACGAATCACGCCAGCGAGCTTGACTCGCGAGGTAATCCAGCGAGACGAGACGGCGTCAGCGAGACCTTACATCGCGACTTTGCCTCGCCAGCAAAAGTGGCGAGAGAAACTCACGAAGCAGCACAAAGAGGACCTCACGAGGTAGGGGTGAGCAAAAACCGAACCGGACCGAAAAACCGAACCGGACCGAACCAAATGGGCGGTTTGGTTCGGTTTTAAACAATAATCAGTTCGGTTCGGTTTAAATTTTCAAAACCGAAATTAATTGGTTCGAGTTCGGTTTGGTTAAAAAAAATCGGTTTTTAAACCGAACCGCCCGAATTAATTATTATTATATATTTTTTATTTTTTTATATTATATATATATATATATGTGTGTTATTTATATTATTAATATTTAAATTGGTTAATATTATATATATTTATATATATAATTATATTTATATATTATATTATATATATTATAATATTTATATTAATTTTAATTTTAATTTTAATTCGGTTAAAACCGAACCGAACCAAACCGAATGTTTCGGTTCGGTTTCGGTTCGATTTTATCTGATAATTCGGTTCGGTTCGGTTCGGTTTGGGTTTTTTTTAAAATTTGGTTTTTCGGTTTTTCGGGTTCGGTTCGGTTTTGAACTGAACCGCCCGAATGCTCACCCCTATCACGAGGGAGTCTAGCGACTCAACCTCGCGAGGGAAAGACGCGAACCATCCAGCGCATCTAGTAGCTAATGCCCCATTTCCTAAGCACCTCGGGAATACGAAATATGATGAGGAGTTCGCCCGATTCAAAGAGATATTCCAAAAAGTTAACATCACCATACCTCTCTTTGATGCGCTCAGAAACATGCACGGATACGTCAAATTTCTCAAAGATGCAGTGGCAAGCAAGAAGAAGTTGGGTAAATTAGAAAAATTAACCTTTCTGAAGAATGCAGCACTATTTTACAGAGGAAATTGCCACTGGAACAGAAAGATCCGGGGAGCTTCACGTTGGAGTGCGAGATTGCAGAGCACACATTTCCCAACGTGTTGTGTGATTTGGGAGCAAGCATAAACCTGATGCCTTTATCTGAGTTCAACCGCTTGGAGCTGGGCAAAATGAAGCCAACTTCAATTTCATTAATGATGGCTGGCAGGTCAGTCTCATATCCTAAAGGCATAGTTGAAGATGTGTTGGTAAGAATTCAGGACTTTGTATTTCCAGCTGATTTTGTTATTTTAGACATACCCGAATTTAAAAACCAACCACTAATCATAGGTCGGCCTTTTCTAGCCACTGGTCGTGCTTTAATTGACGTGCAGGAAGGTGATCTTACTTTTCGTGTCAACGATGAGGAGCTAAAAATTCCAATATATGACGCCATCCCACGACACGATAGTTCAGAGCACGAAAATTGCTATTCAATCACCACTATTGCAGCTAGCCAAATCTCGAGCTTAGATGGTAACCGACCGGTTGATGAGGATGCTGCAAAGAAGAAGTGGACTCGGTATGGAACCCCGAGTGATTTATTCAAGTTTGGGGGGAGCCACTTCCACACTCAGTGGTGGTCTAAAGTGAATACAAAGTATGGAGGCAAGCACAAATTTGGGAAGAAGTCTACTGCCAAAACGCCAGATTGATCGAGGTATGAAATGGTCTAGCTAAAGACGTTTAAATTTAGCACTTGTTGGGAGGTAACACAAATTTTTTTCTTTGTTTTGTTTTTATTTTCGTTTTTTTTGTTTTTCTTTCGTTTTGTTCGTTTTTGTTTTGTTTTGTTTTTCTTGTATGGGTTTTGTGTCTATTTTGGGTTGAGTTGAATGACGAGCAGCCGATGATGAGAATTGTTTTTATTAGAAAATTTGATTGCAACTGATTTTGTGAGACGAAGCATGTTATGATTATTGTGAGTATTGAGCCTTTGAGAACTTGATCACACTTTTGAAACCTGTGAGACTTGAGCTTTTGACTATCATATCTTTTCGATCTTGTTTCTTTACGTGTGAATAGTTTTAAATAGCATGTCTTCTCTAGAACTTGCTCGGATCTTTTCAAGGTTGCATTGATGTGCTTAAGAATTTTGAAATGATATTAGGCATTCTTTTCTTAGCTATACACTATCGAACACTAACTGTTATTTTATTATCATTTGATGAGCCGTTTGAGCCTACCTTATTCTTTCATATAGCCGTGGGTTGGGTTATGTAGTTAGTATGATATTAGGTTGCTTGAATTGAGGGTTGAGAAAAAGAAGAAAAAGAAAGGAAATAAATGATGAGAAAGTGATAATTAAAAATAGTTACTTACCCATATAAGTTTAAAAAAAAGGTGTTAACACAAGTGTGTGAAAAGAATATAAATGGGTAAGTAGCTAGTGCTTTGAGATGAGTATATCACTTATATAATAAGTGTGAAGTTCTTAATAGAAAAATGACTTCTTGGTATTGTAATATTCCGAAGAAACAAGTGCCTAATTACGATATTTAAAACAGTAAATTAGGGTTTTGCCGAGATATTAAATTAGAAAAGCATCGAATAATGATTTCGATTGGTTACAAAGTAACGAATTCCTATTTTATATTCACTCAGAATTGTGAATTTAGGAATAGAACGTTATGAAGTATTTCGGCAGTGTTATTTTAACGTCGATTGCATATCGATAGTTAAAATTTCATGAAATTTTCTAAAAGTGTCGAAGCTTAGCATTTAATTCCATTATCAATGAGATATTTTAATAAAGTGAGTACGACTTTATTACGATCATTTTGAGATGAGTCGACTACTAACGTTTTGAGACGTTTCAAACGTTAACGTCTAGAGACGAATTGAAAAATGGGTTTAATGATCAAGGAATTATAGTATTTAATTTTCTATGATTATTTTATGTAATTAGAGTATTATTACGCATTAAAACAATGCTAGATCACTATGGGTTAATTAATGAACGATTTACTAATTTTTGAAAACCCTAATTCGAAAATTAGGGTTTTCTCTCATAAAATGGTACCATTAATTTTTCCTATGATATAAATTATCATCTAAACCATATGTTATGACATATATATCTATGAATGGCACGAAATAAAATATGTATCCCTTGTGATTTATAAATGCCGTGACTTATGTTATAATCACATAATTCACGTTACCTTGGTATATACTTTGCTATGATATGTTTTAATTATTCAAGTGGTATCTATATTATACATTAATCTAGTATAAATCAAGTGATATGTGTTTATATTTAGGATTGTATCTTGATTAATACATAAGTATTAATACACAAAATAAATAAAATCATCACTTTGGATTCCACTAAGAGCCGTCGGCTCTTATTCCTATTTTGCATGGCTTGAGTTGTTCAAAGTCCAACATGGTGTAAGGAGTATTAACTCCATATCATGATCACTAAGTGAGTCATAATCCATGATTGAGGAGGCTTCTATTTTATTTAATATATTTGTGAAGTGACCGAGAGTGAGGGAGTACATAGGGGTGGGAAATTCATTTCTTCTCTCATTCCACTCACTCAACACTTTGATCAAACTCTCAAACACTCTCTTCTCTCCCAATTTCTGCAAAAAGGCCGAGAGCCTTCTCCTCCCCCTTTGAAATTTTAGTGTTCATTTCTCTTCTCCTTCACCAAAGCTTGATACATTAACCTTGTTCCTTAAATCCATACCAATACAAAGGTGAGGACCGAACAAGGCTTCGAATTTTCTTAAAAATTTTACAAAATTTCGAAAGGTTTGGTCTTGTGCTTATGCATGTGTTCTTGATGTTCTTGTTTGTAAAGGTTTACTATTGCATGTGTTCTTGAGGATCTTTGATTGTAAAAATTAGCTAATGCATGTTAAGTTTGATCTATGGTTATGCATGTGTCTTGATTGTAAAAATCTAGCTAATGCATGTTAAGTTTGACCTATGGATAAGTAGATGTTCTTGATTTCAAAATGTTATGCATGTGTGTTTGATCTCAAAAATATGGCTAACTTATGGTAAGTCATGCATTTAAAATGTGTAGCATGATGAATAGAAGCATATATCATGTTTAGAAATTAATTTGAACATGTTATGAAATTTTTGGATGATGATCGAAAATTCTTAGAAATTATTTGAACATGGATTATTGATTTATAGTGTTATAAGAGTTCATAGCAATTTATTTGAAATTTACAAAAATCCTATGCTATTTTTTTTTTCAAAATGACCGAAGGTGATTCACAAGGCAAAGTTAGTGTACAAATTTATTTTGAGACATGCAATGGCATATTAGTGACCTAGGACCTTGATTATGTATTACATGAATTTACTAGAATTTTTGGATATCATTTGCTCAATTTTTATGGAAATAGCCGTGAGTTTCCAAAACCTTATATGATGATGATTAAATTGTTTTGATGAATATTATGATGTTATATTGTTATACTATAGTATATAAGCATGGTGTATTTTGTTGGAATTTTTATAAAATGTTTGATATGAAATGAAGGTGAAACCGTGACCTTAAGGATTTTAATCCTTGATGAAGAAATGGAATATGATGGACTATATGTTATAAATGTGTTATAAATTAATGTTGGGACCTTGTACTAATTATATAGAAATTTTGAGAAATTTTGGACAATTTTTAAAAATAATATCGTGACCTATATGATTTAATTGTGGATGCTCAAAATTTTCTATAGTTGATATTAATACATATTAATGACCATAGTGTAAAATAATACACTATATGAATTTAGAAATTTTTGAAACAAGTTTGGGAAATTTTGAACATATAGCCGTGAGCTATAATGTTAAGGGTAAGGATTTTTAAATCTTTTTAATCAAGAATAATAATATATTATATGTCTAAAAATTATTTTAGACATAATTGAATTTATAAAATTTTATAAACAAAGAATACTATGTTTATAATGACGTTATGTTAAATAACGTTAGAATATAATTAGTAAAATTTACTAATAAAAGTCAAAATTGTTGACTTTTGAAATCAACGTCTGAATATGTTAGATAAATACGCTAATCTGGCGTAAAGCGTACTAATTAGGTAAAGAAACCTCGTTGGTAAGAAAAGATTTCATAATTGAAATCGTTAGAGCGAAAGAGCGTGAGAACACGTTGAGCGTTTAAACACGAAAGGTTAAAAGCGAAATAATTGAACATATCTCGAAGAGCGAGGCTGTTTAGTTAGAATACGCAATTGAGCAGTATTGAATTGTTAAGAAATTCAAACTATATCGATATAGAATATCGAAGTTTATTCTGAACTTTGAAAGTTTGAAAACGTGAGCGGCGTACTAAACATCGCTTTTACGTAAAGGTGTGGACGTTGATGCAACGACTGGACGTTGAAGGGAAATCGAATTAAAGACGATCAAGTAGTCCAGGTGGGCTTTCTTTCTAAACAAAACGTGACTTTGTTATACTTTCCAAATGAAGTTATTTACGATGCTTATTTCAACTGTTGAGAAAATATTTACGAGATTACATCAAAAATATTTATGTTTTGTGTATGTATCTATCAGGAATGAATGATATGAATGTGTTGGGTCGCTCCCAACTTATGAATGAAATCGATATCGGATCCTATCGGAAGGCTTATACAGCTAGGATTAGCGTGTACACCTAAGGTGACCGTGTCTTTGTAAGGACAATTCACGGCGGTCGCGTCGTAGAGGGAGGCCTCCTTCACGGCGTTCGACTATGATGTTATGATGAAAGGATAAGGGATACGGATCATACACACAGAAAAATGCTTGTGAAGCAAATGTTTATGAGCGATGAAAATGTTTTAGTAAGCATAAGGCATTTCAAATAAAACCACTTATGTCTTACCATGATGTGGCGATGTAATTTAAAATGTTAAAATGTTTTCGGCATGAGTCCAGAGTGCATTCTTGTACTCGACCCTACATGTTGTGTTTAAATGTGCGAGTTGGTGTTGATGATGATGATGGAGGGTGTTGAGGAGTCAAGAAAGCTTTTTGATGTTTATATGTTAGAAACCTTGAATACACATCGTCATATGTGTATTCACACGTTTTCAGCTGCAGTTTGAACAATGTTTTGTGATAACAGGATATTAACAGTCGAAGTCCTGCAGATCTTTTGTAATTCTTTTGGATCTGTTGGTCTAGCCCCCTGGTACATCATGTTAGCGATGTGTATAATGTTTGAATCATGCTATTTCACGTATTATATATCCTCTTAATAGCCTTTCATGAACCCTAAGTACTGTTCCTTCAATCAGCCCCCCCCCCCCCTAATCCGTCCTTAGGATTAGGACTGGGTTGGGGGTGTGACAGGTATGGAGAATTGAAATAAATTGTGAAAGTTTGGGAATTATGTCTTGTGATACTTATGGTGTTTTTATTATGGGATTATGAGTCACTTAACCTAAATATATCATACCTTACCAAAGAGCCCACATTATAACCTTTTATAAGACCTTTTTGATCTTAGTTCTTGAGCACATATTTGAGCAATGGAGAATTAAATGATTTGCAAGCTTATGGTAGATTCCATGTGTTTTTAAACTTTGTGAGCATACACATCCTCCTTGATACACTTGAGTGTTTGAGATTTCTTATATATACATCCATGTTGTGAGGATTCAAGTTTAAGAAGGCTTGTGCTTATGATTATTATGATATGTGGAGTTTAACGAAAGATGTTGTGATTTGATTCATTTGATTAAATCTTTTATTGCTCTTTGCTCTGAGGCTTATTGCTTTTGTCGTTCGACTCTTTGCCTGTCTTTGGTCGTCTCTCTCTTGTTCTGATTTGTTTGAGGATAAACAAAATGTTAAGTTTGGGGGAGTTGATAAGCCTCATTTTTACTTGATTTATAAGGCTATATTCGTTTCGTTTATAATTGATAAGTGATCTTTTGAGCTGTCTTTTGATATATTTATGTTCACCTTGGAAGATATTATGCCGGTGTATTTTGTGTCATTTTAGCTTGGTTTTATGTCAAAAAGGTGGATCACGATGAGAGAAATAGCTAACCCGATCGCGAGATCGCGCAAAGAATATTTGTTTAAAAGCGATGATAAATATGATGAAATGGATATGAAAAGGATGGATGTGAAAAGTTTACAATGTTAAGGAGTATCTCGATAGGGTCCATATGCGCAAGCGGATCGTGGTTGGTCGAGCGAGAGAGAGCGAGCGAACAATGAAGTCGCGCAATCGCGACCAGAGAAAAACACGCCTCGCGAGACTTGCTCGTGACCCTATGTCACGAGGCGGTCTCATGACTAGAAAGATGTGCGCACGTATTTGAAGAGCTCGCGACTTTTCTTTGCAAGTTAATCTCGCGAGCAAAACTCGCGAGGAAGAGTGGAAGAGCGTGATTTCAAAGCTCGCGACTTTCTATCGCGAGCTTGCTCGCGAGAGAGTCTCATGACATGATGTCTAGGGTTCAATATATAGCGTAGACACATCACACATCGAGGTCGGGGCCGGAGGAGGAGAGACACGCCTTGGAGGAGAGATGAGACACGCTTTACAATACAGAACACCTTTTTTCTACTTTGATTTCTCTTGCACGTTTGATTTTTGCAGAATAGTTTAGTTAGCTTTTCAGTTTTATTTTGATTTATGTTTTCGTTCGGGTTTATTCGAGAGTTTATTAGTTTAGCTTTTGTCTCCAGTTATTTTGATTCCAGTTTTATAATTCAGTTTTTATTCAGAGTTCAGATTTATTTTCGGATCCAAGTGCTACATTGTTCATCGTGGAATCTTACAGTTTTATTTATCTATCTCAATTTATGCTATCTTTATTTATTTATTGCTTTAGTAATTTAATTATGAGTAGCTAAATTTCGTATTGATCCTAGGGTTTGTATGTCTGACTAGATTCGTATAGATTGATCTGTTGATACTGTTTTGCCGTCCATTCATGATTTATGATTCTTGGCTTTAATTCTCATGTGTTGGTATCGGCGATATTGATGCATGCTAGTTATGTGATTGATGTCTGACAGAATTAATTGCATAGTCGATATCTTGAATTCATAATCTGATTTTACCTTGAGACCTGGCGGAGATAGGTGAACTGTAGGAGGTTATTCTTTATGTGCTTTTGGTAATTAGCTTACTTCTCTTGAGACCCGCGGAGATAGAGTTTAGGCTAACATACTACTATAGGTTGTCTGGCGAAACTATAGTTACATTAGTGATCCTTCATATGAATCGAATTAAATTGGTAAGCAGTTAATGGGTTAATTGTGTGAATCTGGTTAGGTTAAGTACATCCCTAGGGTCAGTCTTTATATTTGATTTTATTCCTTTTTATATTTTGAGTCTAGATTTATAATCTCTATCTCTTGATATTTTGTTGCCTAAATAATAATTAAGATTCTGTGTTGATTATTTGTTGTGTTCTCGAGTCGCAGTCCCTGTGGATACGATATATATACTTGTTGATTTACTATCATAAAAATTGATAGCAAATATAGTGATCAGAACCGTACAAGATAATGCTAATGGAGGTGACGGTTGCACGAGAAATTGTAGAAATGAGGAGGAATCCACAGTTTTGGACTGAGGTAGAGGCAATGCATTCTCTACTCAAGCTGATCAAATCAATGGCCCAAGAGATCGAGCGGAGAAGCCCTTGAGTCGGGCGGTGCCTGTCTCTATGGGAGGAGCTCCGCGTGAAGGTGAAGGAGTGGTGCTCCAAGTTCCATATGGCTCCACCGCATGTGGAGAGGATCGTGGAGAAGAGTTTCAAGAAGAACTATCACCCATCTTGGGCCGCAACGTTCATTCTCGATCCCCTCTATTTGATCAGAGATGCTAGTGGAAAATTGTTGTGATGGATTATGATTATTGAGCAATTAATAAACAGAAAACGTAAAGCAAACACAGATTTACGTGGTTCACCAACAATGAGTTGGTTACGTCCCCAGGTAGAAAGGGAGAACGAATATTATTAGACGGCTAAGGTTTTCAGATTACAGAATACAGCTCTCAAGACCACATATATAATACTAAGAGAAGACACCAATTGGGCTTAGCCCAATACGAGTATTAAGGCCCAATATTGAAGCGGGAGATAATTTCAAGGCATATCAACAAATCTCCACCTTGACTTGAATCCTCCTTGTAGATGCATCATTACAATGCCAGATGAACAGACTCATCTTTTCTGCCTCAGATTTGCCCTT
Source organism: Salvia rosmarinus (assembly GCA_036937905.1). NCBI lineage: Eukaryota > Viridiplantae > Streptophyta > Magnoliopsida > Lamiales > Lamiaceae > Salvia > Salvia rosmarinus. The sequence goes on along the minus strand of CM072823.1, from coordinate 5,679,673 downwards.
CTTGGGCAACTAACAGCTTGTGACGTTTAGCAAGTCCAAGCAATGTCGAAACTTGCTATGAGGGATCGGCTTGGTGAACATATCAGTAAGATTGTCAGCAGTACATACTTTCATCACCTTGATTCTCTTCTCATTCCTCAGAAAATGATACCTCACATCAATATGTTTGGTCATCTCATGGTGGACCTGATCCTTGGCTAAACAGATTGCACTCAGACTATCACAATACATAATAGCTAGATCATGATGTAGACTAAGATCACCAACTAGTCCTTTCGGCGATTCCTCCTTAGTAACCACATCGGCGCCGTATACTCTGCTTGATTGTAGGCAGAGTGGCGTAGCTTGCAAAGTTACCTTCAAACTAACAACAGAACCACCAAGAGTGAATACATAACTAGTCATAGATCTTCTACTGTCAACATCTCCAGCATAATTAGAATAAGAATAACCAGTAATAGAACAGATCACATCCATAAATGAGACCAACATCAGACGTACCTCTAAGGTAACGGAAAATCCTCTTCACAGCCTGCCAATGCTCCTTTCCAGGTTTTCCCATGAACCTGCTGACAACACTAACAGCATGTGCGAGATCTGGTTTAGTACAGACCATAGCATACATCATACCCCCTACTGCATTAGAGTATGGGACTCGAGACATGTACTCCTGCTCAGTTACAGATTGTGGTGCATAATCTGGATAGATGAATATTTGCAGCACTTGGAGTATCAATAGGCTTAGCTATAGACATGCCAAATCTAGTCAAAATCTTGTGAATGTAGCTCTTCTGTGGCAAGAAAAGCTTCTTCTGTTCTCTTTCCCTATATATCTCCATGCCCAGAATTTTCTTAGCAGCACCCAAATCCTTCATATCGAACTCAGCACTTAGTAGATCCTTCAATTTCTGAATATTAGACTTGGACTTCACAGCTATGAGCATATCATCCACGTCACGAACAAGATAAATCATGGAATCATCATCGACTTTCTTGTGATACACACAACAATCATACGGACTTCATTGTATCCCAACCGGATCATATAATGTCAAACCTCTTATACCACTGCCTTGGAGACTACTTTAGTCCATATAAGGACTTCTCCAGCTTGCAAACATAATCTTCCTTTCCAGGAATATGGAACCCCTCTGGCTGAGTCATGTAGATATCATCTTCCAACCTTCCATGTAGGAAAGGCATCTTCACGTCCAGTTGCTCAAGCTCTAAATTACGATGTGCCACCATTGCTAGTAACACTCGATAGAAGTATGTCGACCCTTTGGTGAGAAAATCTCATTATAGTCGACTCTGCCATACATGTGAACCCTCTTGCGACTAGCCGAGCTTTGTAGGTGACACCTTCATCAGGTGTGGTTCCTTCCTTCTTCTTGAAGATCCATTTACAAGTAACAATCTTCCTCTCCTTAGGCCGTTTGACCGAACACATAATACCGAAACTTTTCTTAAAGTAAAATGATATATGTTTTGAAAAATAAATTATTTTCAAATGATTTATGAACTAATGAAGATTGAGTTTGAATTTTTTCTGTTGTTCGGCTTAGGCGAGATCGCCCTAGCGAAAAATGTAAAGTTTGATATTATAAGTTTTAAATTTTAGTAAATTATAATTATGATTTTAGAATGAAAGTTTAATTTTTTTTTATGCATTGGATATTAATTAATGATATTAGTGATTTGGATATAAGAATTGATTAGAATATTTATTTGTTATACATTAGAGTAATAAATTATGAAGAATAATAATAAATAGATATATATGTATATATATATATATATTATGTGCTTAAATGTGTAGAGAATTGTGGAATTCTCTAGATTTGGTGAATAATCACCATATTAAAGAAAATGAAAAATAAAAGAAAAATTTGTGGATTTTTATAAATAGGTTACTATTCATCATCCTCATTATTTTCTCCCAAATTTTTGAAAATTTCACACAGTACACACACTAAAATTTAAAAAATTTCAAGCTCCAATTTTCAAGATCCAACCGTTGAAATTTCGATCCATCTTCGAATCGAGGTATAATCTTATCTTCAGAACATATCTACAGTTTGAAAATTTTAAAAATATGAACCTATGTTCATTTCATATTTTCGGTCATTTGAAGAATTTATGAAGGGGATATGTTTTGTTCGATTAATTCTTGATATTATGATGGATTCGTCGTCTACGTATTGTTTAATGTTGAATTATGAAGTATATGTTCATTCTTTAGAATGTTGTATAATTTTTGAAAATATGAAGGACCTTGATCTTGAATTTATGATGTTTATATGCTTGATATTCCTTCATATATGTGTTGTTGGATAGATATAAACATATTTTGAGCAAGAAAAACATTTGAAATCGAAGCCGTTGGAAAACCCCTTTTTGGCCAAAAATCCTAGCCCATATAATATTGAATTTTTTATTTTATTTGATCATTTTGACTTCATATTTGGATTCTATGAGATGAATAAATCTTAAAATAATTTATTAAGATTTTTCGGCCGACGTATTCAAAAATTAGAAAATTTTAGTTTGACGTCAGGTTTGGGTTTTCAATGCTAAAGCTTTGATATTTAAGTTTTGATGGTTGATTAGTGATATTTGATGATAGTTGAGCATATAGAGGTTCGTCTAAGATAGACGACGTCTTACGCGATTTTTTACGTTGGCCATACGCTATGTTTGAAGGGTATTGTCGGTTTTGGTTAAGATTAGACGGTTTACGCGTGTTGATGAGTCTTATATGCTTGTTTGGCCATATGAAGCTTACTTAAAAGTAGTTTTCAAAGTTCTAGGTGCCGTGACATCCGGAGCTCGAGGCGGACAACCGATGCTAAAGAGTATTCTTTGAAACGTCTACACGAGGTGGGGTTTACTCTATCTGTAAGTTTATGGTTATAATCATTGTTGTGCTTTGTTACATTCATGGTGAAAGCCTGTGTGGCGTATCATTGCCTGTGTGGCGTAGCCTGTTTGGCGTATTATTGCATGTGCGGCGGAAAAAGGTACCCTCGAGGGGAAAGACTATTCTCGTGAACGAATTCAAGAAATATATTCATTATGTTATGTGCATTGCGCAATTGGTTATAACTGCTTGCAGTGTATTCCCCACTGAGTATGTTCGCATGCTCATGATAAACGCGCATTTTACACGTTTATTGTTGATTTTTAAAGATGAGTTTAGATCGATAAAGTGCGTTTATGTCTTGGATCTCAATGCTTTTACATATTTTTGGAAGATACTGCTCTTGGGTTCCGTTTTGGTCTTTTGTAGGCTTATAAGTTGAAAACCGAAGCATGGAGCGAAGAATGGCGAAGAGGGCATAAATGAGGGCCTAGCGACCGCCTTGCGACCGCTAGCGAACATGAACCATCCGGCCTGAGCGCGAAAGCGCGTATGCGTCTGACCGAAGGCTCGCGATCGGCTAGCGGCCAGCTGGGTCGGCGAAAGCCCATGGCACGCAGCGAGGTCCAGGCGACCGCGGGCGTGCCGCGATGATTTTCCATGCGGCGACCACACTGGTGACCGCGAGGTGTGGCGCGGCGAATCCGTCTTGTGGCGACTGCCGAAAGCGAAGATTGGCGAGGCGAAGTGTTCCCTCGCGATCGAGCTCGCGACCGTGAGCCCGGCCGCGGGCATGGCGGCAGACTCAAAATGGGGTTTCAACCCTAATTCTATAAATAAGGCATTACCCCTTGCGCTTCGCGTTCCCAGGACCTATTTTACATGTTTTGTCAGGTTTTCTTTATTTTCCTCCTTTTGCACTCTAGCTTTGATTTAGATTAATTCTAGTATTAGTTTTCAATCATTCTGCAATTGTTCTACGCATTGTTAACGCTTTGGAACGATTTCGTCCAAAGGAATTCCATCATTTTCCGTTGGGTTTGGATACGAACCCAACCATTGTTCTCAGACGTTTCCCTACGGGTTTTATCTATTTAATTCATACTTTTATGATTATTTCGTATTTAATTTCGTTATTTATGTCTAGCTAATTTTTGTTCTAATCCTAGGGTTTGCATGATTCTATCCTATATGTTGTGATTCCTGCTATTGTTATTTACCTTCTAGGCATTGATTCATGATTCTTGGTGCTTAATTATATGTGTTGAGTTCTGATCAATCTTGATGCATATCATAGTTGCCAGTTAATTACGTAACAGTTTTAATTATCAATCGATCTTGAATGCATGATACGGATAAACCTTGAGTCGTAGCTGAGATAGGAACATTCGTAGGAAGCATATTCTTTGTGATCCTTTTGGGTTGCTTATTTTCCTCTAGAGGCGTATGATAATAGGAAAATTAGTAATCAATATCAATTTATCGAATGGCAAGTTGTTGGCTACATATGTGATCTTCCATCTTATGCGGATTAAAGCGGTTAATAATAAGCGGGATAAACATCGTTGTGGATAGGATTAGTGCATCCCTAGGGTTAGTCTTTATCTCTTATATTCATCTTTGAGTATTTATTGCCTTTGTTTATTTTCTAGTTGTCACCTTTTGCTTTGGATTTAATATATGAAGTCTAAAACCTTTCAAACCATATTACATTGCTTGGATAATGATGAAGGATTAGAGAGTTAGCTTACGTGTTTTGGATTGCAATCTCGTGGATACGATACTCGACTTACCTTATACTTGCGTTTTCGTGTGAGAAAAGTGAGCGATCAAATTTTAGCGCCGTTGCTAGGGATTGTAAGATCACATAGGAATAATTTGTGATTTGGAATTATTAATTCAGGTTGTATTTTTATTTTATTTTTGTTTTATTGCGGTGATTTTCCTTCTTTTCTCTGGTAGTTTATGGTCACAAGGTCCGGGGACCTCACGAACTACACTAGACCAATCGAAAATTCTCAAGGAGGAAAAGGCGAGAAAGAAGAAGGCCGCAATGGCGGCTAATCCGAACAACGGGGTGTTCCTCCCAATGGGGTATACCTCCAGCGGTGTCGTCTTATGGAAGACTTTATGGAGATGCAGCGTCGGATGGCGACCATGGGACTCCTTGTCCCTGCTCGAGGCAAGACCTCTGAATTATATGTACCGACCTCCTCTTGAGCAATTCGAGGAGGCGGATGGGGCCGAGTGAATGCTAATAACCCGAGTTGAAGCCGGCCCTAATCGGTATGGTTCGAGGGAGGCGGTTTGGAGGCGGAGTCACGGAGGATCGAATGCCCATCTCGAGACATATCTCGATATATGTGACATCATCAAGCAGAATGGGGTGCCATAAGACACGATCCGGATGCGAATATTCGGGTTTTCTCTGCGCAATCAGGCTAAGGATTGGTTCAAGAGCTTGGACATGCCTTGGGATCAATAGTTGGGGGAATCTTTGCGAAAAGTTTCTCTCTAAATACTTTCGGCCAGCCAAAGCCCAGAAAATCATCGCCGAGATCTCCCACTTCTCCCAGCTAGGAGATGAATCATTGTTCGAGTCGTGGGAGCGATTCAGGGGCCTATTGAGAAAATGCCCACAACACGGATTCTCCGAGCGGCGGATCACACAGTTCTGGTGGTGACACCTCACGAGGAGTATAGTGGATGCATCGGCGGAGGATGCACTGTTGAGCCGAGCGAGTGGAAGATGCTAGCGAGGATTATAGAGAGATGGTCGCAAGCAGACTATCAATGGCCGATGGAGAGGACACTGTGGTGAAAGCGACTACCGTCGAAGGAGATGCAGTATGATAACATCATGGAGCAATTCACCTTTTGAGAAGTGAGTTCGAGAAGGAAAAGAAAGAAAAGGGATGGCTCGGATATATTCTCTGAGTCGAGATATAAATGAAATGAGGGCGTCAATTACATCAATCGGAAGAACCGTCACGGGGAATCCGGCATCTGAATCGAATAACGAAATCACCCAAATTTCTCGTATGCCAATCGACAATTTTCAACGACCTCCACTAGGTTTCGCCGTTCGAATGGAGTGATTCAAGAGGCGAAGAAGCCAAGTCTAGAAGATATGATGCAGCAGTTGGTTGTGAGCAACCAACAAATGACGACGAATCAGAATTCGATGGCCGCATGAGAGTCGTTTATAAGCAATACCGGGCGGAAGATAAGTCATCAGGTCGATATGGTTGCTATGGGAAAGCATTTGAAGATGCTAGAAAATCAAATCAGTCAGATGGCCGCACAGCAGAATGGGCAACACAAGTCGGGCGGTTCGAGTAATATGGAGGTGAACCCAAAAATCAGCGTAATGCCATTCAAGCGAGGTGGGCGAGCTTATCGAATGATCCGGATGAAAAGGCGGGGCGACGGCAAAATAAGCACCTCGCGACCGAGCTCGCGACCGCGAGCCCGGCCGTGAGCCATCATTCAGCGATGAGTCCCGAGGAGCTTGCGAGCAAGCGACCGGTAACCGGACGAAGGATTAGCGATCGAGCTCGCGACCGCGAGCCCGCGCCAAGACCAGGTAGCTCGAAGGAGAAGTCTGCGCGCGAGCCCAGCCGTGAGGAAGACCACCGCCGATGCCCAGGCGCCTAGCGACCGCACTCGTGGCCGCGAGGCAACTCCAGTGAAGGCCTATCCTATGTACATTCCTCCGATTCCGTTTTCGAGTCGATTGGCCAAGCCCAAGTATGATGAGAAGGCGACTCGGTTTATGGAGATGTTTGAAGGTGCAAATCAATATTCCTTTACTTGATGCACTCCGAGATATGCCGAGGATATGTGAAATTCTTGAAAGATGTTGTGGCGATAAGAAGAAGCTCGGAAAATTCGAGGCGATCAATCATCTCAAGAGTGCGATCTTTGTCTTCGCGAAGAAGTTGCCGCTCAGCGAAAGATCCGGCGACTTCACTATAGCTTGTGTCATCGGAGGACGGACATTCTCGAGGTCTTTGTGTGATTTGGGGCAAGCATCAATCGATGTCGTTGTCCATTTTAGCAGTTGGAGATTGGAGAGATCAAGTGACCACCATTGCTCTCGGATGGCGAGACACGTCGGTGACATATCCGAAGGGATAGTGGAAGGCGTGCTAGTGAAAGTTCGAGATTTCATCTTCCTGCGGACTTTGTAGTTCTCGACATGCGGAGGATGGGAACACGCCTCTTATTCTTGGGAGACTGTTCCTAGCTACTGGCAGAGCATTGATCGACGTGCAAGATGGGGACCTCACATTTAGGGTTAATAATGAGGAGATGAAAATCTCTATCTATGATGCGATGAAGCGGCACGAGGAAAGGCGATGGAAGATTGTCGAGCTATAGAGCGATGGTCGCCCACAGTTTTCGGTCATCGACCGGTGGAGTTTGCATGCGAACTCGATTTTCTCAACCTCGAGACCTCGATGGGCGTATGATGAGATATTAGAGTATCTTGAGTCCATTGATGAAGCGAGGCCCTCCCAGAGTCGGTGTCTTATTTAGGCGTGAGGAAGGCGATTGGGGCGAGGATGATATGGTGGCAAAGAAAGATGCCACACCAAGTTGGAGTTGAAGGAGCTGCTGGACCACCTTCAAGATGCCTTTCTAGGCGATGATGAGGCGTGCCCGTGCTAATATCTTGGCTTTGACGGAGGAAGAGTCCTGAAAACGATGGTTGTCTTTGAAACAATATAAGTGCGCAATTGGGTGGACTATTTACGATATCGAGGAGTCGACCCTTGATTTGCATGCACGGATCTGTTGGAGAATGAGTATAAGCGAAGGTGCAACCTCAGCGTCGCTGAATCCGGCAATGCAAGAGGTCGTGAGGAAGGAAGTGTTGAAGCTTCTAGGCGCAGCATGATCTATGCCATATCGGCGGCAGTGGGTTAGCCCAACTCAAGTGGTATCGAAGGGGTATCACGGTGATCGAGATGAGATGAGCGAGCTTGTGGCAACAAGACTCGTGACGGGATGGAGAGTTTGCATTGATTATCGTGCTCACGAACACGGCGACGAAATGACCATTTTCCTTACCCTTCATTGATCGGATGTTGGACGATCGGCGGGATATGAGTTCTATTGTTTCCTAGATGGATATTCGAAGTACAATCGAGATAGCCATCGCCATGAGAAGATCAGACAAGAGCGGCGTTCACGTGTCCTTATGGAGTTTTGCCTATAGGAGAATGTCGTTCGGTTGTGCAATGCTCGACCACGTTCGAAGGTGCATGATGTCCATCTTCCATAGGTTGATTGAAAATATTATGGAAGTCTTTATGGACGACTTCTCCGTGTTTGGTTCTTCATTCAACCATTGTCTCCACAATCAGTCCCAAGTGCTACGCAGATGTGAGGAGACAAATCTTGTTCTCAATTGGGAGAATTGTCATTTCATGGTGAAGGAAGGTGTGGTGCTTGGCCACAAAGTCTCGCAAAAGGATTGGAAGTGGATAGGCGAAGATCGTGGCAATCGAGCCGCCTCCTCCACAAATGTCAAATCGGTGAGGAGTTTTCTCGGTCACGCGGGCTTCTATAGAAGATTCATCAAGGACTTCTCGGCGATCACGATCCTTGTGTGGATTACTCGAGAAAGATCTGAAGTTCGTATTCACGAGTGATTGTTTGAGGCATTTGAAAGTTGAAGCTCGCCTTGATATCAACCCAGTTTGGTATCACCAGTTGAGTCAACCGTTTGGTGATGTCTGGCCTTGATGATTGGGCGATGGGAGCTGTGTTGGGAAAAAGCGAGACAAGCTATTCCGAGTCATCTATTATGCAAGTAAGGCGCTCGACTCATTGTTGAATTACACCACCACCGAGAAGGAGTTACTTGTTGTGGTCTATGTTTTTGATAAGTTTAGACCTTATTTGGTGGGCACGCATATTATTGTCCACACCGACCATGTAGCTATCCGTCACCTGTTCAACAAGAAAGACTCGAAGCCGAGATTGGTGAGATGGATTCTACTTCTTCAAGAGTTCGACATGGAGATCAAAGATAGAAAAGGTTGCGAGAATGTGGTTGCAGACCACTTATCAAGGCTAGAGAAGCCTGTCGAAGGAGAGGATCGGAGAATCGGGATTAAGGAGAACTTCCAGACGAGCATATATTGAGCATCATGATCATACACCATGAGTGCAGCAGATTTTGTGAACTACTTGGTTATTGGAGTTTTGCCTACATCGAGCAGTGATCATCGTAAAAAGAAGTTTCTCCACGATGTCAAGTTCTACTATTGGGATGATCCCCATCTCTACCGCCGATGTGCCGATGGCCTGATACGTCGTTGTGTTCCCCAAGGAGAATGGGAGGACATAATCCATGAGTGCCATAGTTCTTTAAATGGAGGACATTTTGCGGCGGCAAAGGCGGCGACGAGTATGCAGTGGATTCTATTAGCCGTCGATCTTCAAGGATTGCCAATCTTTCATCAAGAGTTGTGATATGTGCCAAAGAGCGGAAGCGTCACCAAGAATGATGAGATGCCACGAGAAGAGCATCATGGAAGTGGAACTATTTGGCGTATGGGGATCGACTTCATGGGTCCGTTCCCGTGTCTTGTGGTTACGTATATCTTGCTTCTTGGAGTATGTTTCACGATGGGTGGCGATTCCCACCACCACCTGCGACTCAAGGTAGTAGTCAAGTTTTTACATAAGAATATTCGACTCGATTCGAGATGCAGGGGCGTTGATCGTGATGGAGGATCGCACTTGATAATAAGTGGCTAGGCGATGTCACGGCTAAGTCAACAGTGAAGCATGAGTCACCTTCCATATCATCCTCAAGCGAATGGGCAAGCCGAGCCCGCCAACCGAGAAATAAAGAAGATTTTTGGAGAAATCGGTTGTGAATAGGAAGGATTGGGCCAAGCAACTATATGATGCTCTCTGGGCCTCTGGGATGCCTCTGAGGTGCTATAGGTCTATCCCTTATCAATTGGTATTTGGGAAGTCTTGCCATTTGCGGTTGAATTGGAACATAAGGCGTATTGGGCCACGAGAAAGATCAACATGGACTTCTGATAAACACGTATTTTACACGTTTATTGTTGATATTTAAAGATGAGTTTAGATCATTTAATGTGCGTTTACGTATCGGTTCTTAATGTTTTATCTATTTCTAGAAGATACTGCTCTTGGGTGTTCTTTTGGTGTTGTGTAGGTCTATATGTTGAAAATCGAAGCAAGGAACGAAGCATGAGCCAAAAACCACATCTGCCCAGTTTCTAGCGACCAGCCTAGCGGTCGCTAGGCTGGCCGCTAGGCAAGCCGCGCGAGAGCCAAGTGAGACCGCGACCTCGTGCATGCGAGCAAGCCCCAGCGCCGAGAAGTCACTATGCTATTTCTCGCGGCCATGGCTAGCGACCACTAGCCAGGCCGCAAGCCAACCCTGCGAGCTCAAGAGGCGACCGCGAGCGAGGAGAGCGCGCACGACACATGCCTCATGATCGACCTAGCAACCGCGAGGAGGCGGTCGCGAGGCGTGTGCAGTAGAGGATAAAATTAGGGTTTTGGGGTGTGCCTATATATATGGCAACACCCGCGCCCCAACCCTTTACGACTCGAGACCTCTTTTCTTAAGTTTTCATCGGTTTTACAATTTTTAGCTTTGGCTTACATATAATTTCATTCTAGAGTTTAGTTGAGCATTGTTCTTCATTAGTTTCACGTATTGTCTACGATCAGGACGTTTTCGTCAGGACAATTTTCTGAAATTTCCGTTTTTTGAGGTTGGGATTGAAGCCCAGCGATTGTTCATCGAGGCAACTTCAATCACGGGTTTCATTTATATAATTTCTATTTTATGGTTAAATCGTATTTTATTCCGTTTATTATGTCAGCTGATTTACATTCTAATCTAGGGTTTGCATGATCCGATCCTATATGTTGTGATTCACATTATCGCTATTTCCCTTCCGGGCATTAATTCATGATTCTTGGTGCTTATTTATATGTGTTAATTTCTTATCAATCTTGATGCATATCTAGTTGCCGATTAATTACGTAATCGTATTAATTGTCGTCGATCTTGAATGCATGATCTGGATAAACCTTGAGTCGTGGCGAGATAGGAACATCTGTGGGAAGCTTATTCTTTGTGATCTGTTTGGGTTGCTTGTTTTCACCTAGAGGCGTAACGATAATAGGAAAACTAGTAATCTGACCGCAATTATCGTGGCGAAGTTGTTGGTTATATTTATGATCTTCCATCTTATGCGGATTAAAAATTGGCTAATAGGAAGCAGGATGAATATGCATTGTGGGTAGGATTAATGCAGCCCTAGGGTTAGTCTTCCTTATATGTTTTATCATCCGTGATTTTATTGTTATCCGTGATTTTATTGTTTTATTTTATTTTACGCATGGTTACATACGCTTTGGATTAAATTCGAAGCCTAAAATCTTACCAAACCAAGTCATTGCTTGGATAATGATGAATTATTGTTGAGTTAACCACGTGTTTTAGCATTACAATCCACAATGGATACTGATACTACGCTTACTTTATACTAGCGGCGTTTTCGTGTTAGAAAAGTGAGCGATCAAATTTAGGCGCCGTTCTTGGGATTATTAAGATCATATAGGAATAACTTGACAATTTGGAATTATTAATTCAAGTTGTATTTTATTTTATTATTTCTTGCCAATCGATTTCCTTCTTTTCTCCGGGTAGTTTATGTTCACAAGGTCGAGGACCTCTGAACTACACTTTGATCGAATTCGAAAATTCACAAAGGAGAAGGAGGCGGGAAAGAAGAAAAAAGCAATGGCGACAAATCGAATAATCGAAACAACGAGGCGTTCCTCCGAAGTAGTGCCGCACGCTAGCGATTTTACAATCGGCGCGAATTGGCGACCATGGGACTCGTTGTCCCTGCTCGGGAGCAAGACCGCTGAACTATATGTCTGAGACCTCCTCTTGAGCAATTTCAAGGAGGCGGATGGGGCCGAAAAGCTAATAACTTTGGTGGCCCCTAATCGGCATGGTTCGAGGAGCAGTTCGGAGGAGGAGTCACGGAGGATCGAATGCCCGTCTCGAGACATATCTCGACATTTGTGACACCATCAAGCAGAATGGGGTGCCACAAGACACAATCCGGATCGCATGTTCGGATTTTCTTTGCATAATCAAGCAAAAGGCGGTTGAAGACCTTAGATCGCCTTTGGTATCAGCAGTTGGGCGACTACGTGTGAAAAATTTCTCTCGAAGTACTTTCCAGGCTAAAGCACGAAAGATCGGGCGAGATTTCCCACTTCTCCCGGTTAGGAGATGAATCTTTATTCGAGTCGTGGGAAAGATTCGAGGGCTATTGAGAAGGTGCCCACAACATAGATTTTCGAGGCGCGGCCATTACAGTTTATAGCGGTGACACCTCACACAAGGAGTATTGTTGATGCATCGGCGGGGCTGCCTATTAACAGAGGCGTGTAGGCGAGGCCGGCCGCATCATAGAAGAGATGGCGGCCAGCGATTATCAATGGCGATGGAGAGGACACCGGTGGTGAAAGGCACTCTTGTTGAAAGCGATTGATACGATAATATTATGGGCGATTCACCTGTTGAGAAGCCGGTTTGAGAAAGAAAGGAAAGGAAGGGGTAGCTCGGATAAATCTGCGAGTCGGATATAAATGAAATGAGGGCGTGAATTACATCAATCGGAGGAACCGTCACGGGGAATCCGCGTACAATCAAACAACGAAATCACCCAAATTTCTCGTCATGACCCCAATAATTTTCAACGACCTCACCGGAGTTTCTCGATTCGAATGGAGTAATTCGAGGCGAAGAAGCCGGCGTGGAAGATCGATACAACAATTGGCGATCTGAATTCATTTATAAGCGACACCGGCGGAAGATGAATCATTTGGAGTCCACGGTGGCGGCAATGGGGAAGCATATGAAGATAATGGAAAATCAAATAAGTCGAGATAGCCGCCGGCGAATGGGCGGCCTGAAGTCGGGCGATTTAGAGTGTCTGAGGTAAACCCTAAAAATCAACTTAATGTCATTCAATTGAGGTGGGCGAGCCTATCAAAATCACGAGGGCGAGCGGTGGCAGGCCAAAGAAAGAGGATCTCGCGACGCGAGCCGGCCGTGAAAATCTACGGTGTGCGAGGAGGATCTGTGGCGATTCGTGAACACGAAGTCGAAACAGCGCCACGAAGTCGATCGAGGGCCTCGCGACGACCTAGCGGTCTCTAATATCTTGGCGGCGCGAAAACAAAGCGATAACCGGGCGAAACTAGCGCTCGAAACGCGCCAGCGCATGCCGCGAAGAAGAAGGGCGGCGGCATCCGGTTGCCTAGCGACCGCACACAGGTTGCGAGCGATAACGAAGGGCCGCCGGTGAAAAATATCCGGCGTCGTGCCTCAATTCCGTTTCAAGCCGTTTAGCCAAGCCCAATCGGCGAAGTTGACGAGTTCATGGAGATGTTCAAAGGTGCACATCAATAATCCTTTACTTGATGCACTCAAGAGACATGCGGGTTACGTGAAGTTTTGAAAGATGTCGTTACCAACAAAAAGAAGCTTGGGAAATTCGAGGCGATAAATCTGTCTCAAGAGTGCGATGTTGTCTTTGCGAGAAAAGTTGCCGCTCAGCGAAGGATCGAGCGACTTCGCATAGCATGTGTCATCGGAGGACGGACATTCTCGAGGTTACGTGTGATTTGAGGCAAGCATCAATTTGATGCCGTTGTCCATTTTAACAGTTGGAGATTGGGAGATTAAGCCGACCACCATAGCTCTTGGATGGCGGAACACATGGGAGACTTATCCGAAAGGGATAGTGGAGGGCGTGCTCATGAAAGTTCGAGATTTCATCTTCGGTGATTTCATTGATCTCGATATGCGGAGGATGGGAATACACCTCTTATTCTCGGGTGACCGTTCCTAGCTATCGGCGAGCACCGATCGGCGTGCAAGATGGAATCTCACCTTGAGTCGGCGGCGAGGAGATGAAAATCTCTATATATGATGCTATGAAGCGGCTGACGAGACAACCATGGAAGGCGTCGGGTTATAGACCATCATCGCCCGCTCAATTTCGATCGTCCGACCGTTGGGTTTGCATCTGAACTCGATTTTCTCATCCTCGGACCTCGATGAGGCGTGTGATGAGATTTTAAAGTACCTTGAGTCCATCGATGAAATCGAGGCCTCCCAGGAGTCGATGCCTTATTTAGATGTGAGGAAGCCGATTGGAGGAGAGGATGGCGTGGCGAAGAAGGATGACACACTCAAGTTAGAGTTAAAGGGCTGCGGGACTACCTTGTTATGCCTTCTTGGCGGCGATGAGGCGTGCCCGTGATAATATCTTGGCTTTGACGGATGAGGAGCCTGAGCGATGGTTGTCTTTGAAGCGGTACAAATCTGCGATTGGGTGGATGATTTCGATATCAAGGGTCACCCCTCGATTTGCATGCACGGATCTGTTAGAGAATGAATACAAGCGAAGGTGCAACCTCAGCGCCCTTTGAATCCGGCAATGCAGAGTCGTCGGAAAAAAAGTGTTGAAGCTCTTAGGCGGGCATGATCTATGCCATATCCGACGAGTGGGTTAGCCCAACTCAAGTGGTATCCAAGAAATGGGGTATCACGGTGATCAGAGACGAGACAAACGAGCTTGTGGCAACAAGACTCGTGACAGGATGGCGAGTTTGCATCGACTATCGTGCTCTAAACACAACCACGAGGAAGGACCATTTTCCCCTGCCCTTTATTGATCAGATGTTGGACAGACTAGCGGGGTATGAGTTCTATTGTTTTCTCGATGGATATTCGGGGTACAATCAGATTGTCATCGCCCCTGAAGATCAGCACAAGACGGCGTTTACGTGCCCGTAAGGAGTTTTCGCCTATAGGCGAATGCCATTTGGATTGTGCAATGCTCCAGCCCGTTCAAGGTGTATGATGTCCGTCTTCCATGGGTTGATCGAGAATATTATGGAAGTCTTTATGGGCGACTTTTAAGTGTTTGGCTCGTCGTTCGACCATTGTCTCCACAACCTTTCACAAGTGCTGCAAAAGTTAGCCCTGATCTCAACTCCAGTTTTGGTATCCCCTGATTGGAGTCAACCATTCGAGCTAATGTGCGATGCTAGTGATTAGCGATGGGGGCTGTGTTGGGTCAGCGAGACAAGCTTTTCGAGTCATCTATTATGCAAGTAAGGCGCTCGACTCGACTCGGATGAACTACGCCACTACCGAGAAGGAATTACTCGTTGTGGTCTATGCTTTGATAAATTTAGACCTTATTTGGTGGGCACCCACACTGTGTCCTGCTGACCATGCCGCCATTAGTCATACATTAGCGAAGATTGAAGCCAGTTGGTGAGATGGATCCTCCTTCTTCAAGAGTTCGACATGGAAATCGAGGATAGAAAAGGTTGCGAGCGTGGTTGCAAACCACTTATCGAGACTAGAGATGCCGATCGAAGGAGGATAAGAAGATTGGGATCAAGGAGAACTTCGAGACGAGCACATCTTGGCGTCATTGATCACACACCATGATGCGCCGATTTTGTAAATTATTTGGTGATTGGAGTTTTACCTCCATCGTGCGAGTCGTTTGAAAAGAAATTTCTCCACGATGTCAAGTTCTATTATTGGGACGATCCCGTCTCTACCGCCGATGTGCCGATGGTACGATACATGTTGTGTTCCCAGAGAATGGGAGAACATAATCCGTGAGTGCCATAGCTCGTTAAATGGAGGACATTTTGCAGCGGCCAAGACAGCGGCAAAGATTTGCCACAGTGGATTCTATTGGCCTTCGATCTTCAAGGATTGCAGTCTTTTATCAAGAGTTGTGATCGTTGTCAAAGAATGGGGAACGTCACTAAGAAAGACGAGATGCCACAGAAAACCATCATGGAGGTGGAACTATTTGATATATGGGGGATCAACTTCATGGGTCCGTTCCCCATGTCTTGTGGCTACGTACATTCTACTTCTGTGGAGTATGTTTCCCGTTGGGTGGGCGATTCCCACATCACGAGCGACTCAAGGTAGTGATCAAGTTCCTCCACAAGAATATTCGACTCGATTTGGAGTCAGGGCGTTGATCGCGATGGGGGTCGCATTTTAATAATAAGTGGCTAAGCGATGTCCTAGCCAAATATGGTAATGAGCATAGAGTCACTCTCCTATCATCCACAAGCATATGGGCAGTGAGCTCGCCAACCGAGAGATCAGCGATTTTGGAGAAATCGGTTGTTCATCATGAGATTGGGCCAGCAATTAGATGATGCTCTTTGGGCCTACGGATGCTTACAAAGCTCCCATGGGCTATCTCCATATCAAATGGTATTTGGTAAATCTTGCCATTTACGGGTTGAATTGGACACAAAGCATATTGGGCCAGGGAGAATCAACATGGATTTCGAGGAGGCGGTTTGATGAAGTGACCAATTGTTGGAGCTTGATGAGTGGAGGAATGAAGCTTTTTAAAATTCCGGATATCTGAGGCGAGCTCGAAATTCCACGATCTTCACATTCGTTCCAAAGGATTCTCACGGGTAATGAAGTTTTGCTTTACAATGCTCGACTTTGTCTCTTCGGGAAAGCTTAAAACAAGATGGTGGGGCCATATACGTTTACCGTGCACATGCCAATGGGAACTACTGACTGAAGACTCGGTGGCAACATTTTTAAGGTGAGCGGCGGTACCTCAAATCCTACTTCAAGTCACACTTCGTAGAGAAGTCAGGTGACCAGCTCAGCGAACCATGATAAGAGGTACCGTCGAGCTAGCGGCGATAATTCTAACCTTGGTTGGGAGGTAACCAGCAGTTTACATGCTTTTGTTTTTGTTGTTTCGTTTTGTTTTTATGCATTTTCTTTGTTTTGTGTCGTGTCTCGTTGTTTTGTTGGGTCCCAAAGTTTTAATAGCTTTTAAAAAAAAAAAACAAGTGTCTAGCGACCACCCCATGACCGCGAGGTGTGGTCGCGCAAAATCAATGGCGAGCGTTATTGTTTGAGCTGACGAGCTCACGGCCAAGCTCGCGATCGCGAGCTCGACCCAGAATCCGTCGACCAGCGCCGCTTCTTTGACCAGCGTTTAACACTGTTTCTCCCAATTGTTTTAAACCTACTGCACACGCCTTTTTGGGAGAAAAAGCAGTGACCACTTCACTTCTCAAGCACCCAGCCACTTTTCTCTCCCGTTTTCTTGTGTTTCTCCATCAAATCCACTCAGGGTATGCTACATTTGCTTCATTCTTCATGGGTTCGTTTCTTGAGCATGATTTGGAAGAATTTTGTCCATTTATCCTATTGATGTGGGTTATTTAAATTTGAGAAACTAGGGCTTATTTTGTTAGATTTGTTTGGTGTTTGAGCATGGTTAGTCAATGTTAGGTTTATTAATGTTTATACACATATATTGTTAGTTTAATTTACCTACATTGTTGATTTGTGTTCAAAATCGAGCATTATGCATGAAAATCGTTTTACTCTTGTGCTCGTGACGCTTTCATGACATTTGGTGTCTTGAGCACAGGCGAGCAGCTCTATGCCGTCTTGACCACTGCTTGTGATCGCTAAATGTTGCCTCATGACCACCCTCGCGACCATGAGGTGTGGTCCTGAGAATTTGACTAAACCTGTTTATGAAATTTTTGGTTGTTGTGTGTTTTTCCCGTCCCTATTTTGTCATGCTAGATTATATGAAAGTATGGAAATAATTTGACTAAGTTGAAGTTTAGGGGATCTATATTGAGCATTTTGGGTTGGCGTTGTTTTGATAGTTTTATACATACTGCGCTAACTTTGAAATATTTTTTGGTACAATATGCCCGTACTCACGATCCTGGCGCAAGGAAAGACATTGTCTCCACTTCGCGATGAACCTGACGAGCTACGATGAGCCTCGCGACGAGCCACGCAATGCGCCACAAGATGAATTCGATCCAGCGAATTTTGGAGTAAGATTGCCGAATGACTAAATCTAGAAGCCGTTGGAATCGATTGGTGAGATTACAGCACGAGCACTCGAGGTTCATGTGCATCAACACTTGTCGAGATGGGTATAGCCAATGGCGTGGCGTGGTTGGCGAGAGATCGGGCTGTACTCAATTATCACGGCCAACTATCGACATACCGGATCGACCCTAGAATTCACGTCGACTATCCATGTCCACAAGACAAGCGGAATGCGGATTACATCACGTTCGACGACAATGAGCCGTCAGTTGTCCGAGTGGACGAACTAAACGGAATAATCAATGGAAATCCGGAGGCAACTACATCGGGGCGTCGAGTACACGGTCCAAGTGTATGGCCAAAGTTCATGGACTCCAAACTCGAGCACACTCGTACTATGATACCTCGAGATCGAAGGCTAGCTCGATCGGAATCCGTGGTCCGTTACTTCCACCGGCTCATCCGTTCACCATACATGGCCGTTCGAGCGCCGGCTTTGTTCTATCACAAGACATGAGCATCTGATTGGAGCCATGTTCAACGGAAAGATGCATGCGGCATGTTCTAGCTCGGCACTTCCACATGCGATCCGGTTTGAGCGATTCAAAGATATGCATAGGGATTCATTACCCCATTCTTTGATTTTTGGGGTAACAATTCGAGAGAGTCCTATCTCTCACGATATCTTCTGGACAAGCCGTGCTTATCGTCCGAAGTTCTGAAGAGGCACCCAGCGTTACGTGTTCTATATGATCAAAGCGGCTAATCGGTTTTCGCCTGCCCAATCGAGCTCGCGGTATAAGCCGCTACTTTCACGCGGATGCGGTTGGAACTTGAGCTCCCTGCGCACTATGAATAGGCGCGGTGAGCAGCGCAAGGCGGTCGAGGCGAGCAACCGCATGAGATGGCGAGCCGGAGGTGGCTCAAGGCGAGCGGCATATTGCGCCACCACCCGTTCGGTGACCCGGATTATATGGCGCATGGACCGCTTAGATGGTCGACTTGACCACATTGATGGGCACCCATCCATCTTGGCCCGGTGAAGGCCCAATTTGAGCAACACGGGCACGTCTCGAACAGCAGTAAGATGATGGAGATGATGCGGCGATGGGATCGATGGCGCGGATTTTATACGCCACCGGAGTGTGCGACATTCAAGGTAAGTTTTCTCTCCAACTACTCTTTTCGCAAACCTTATTGCTTCCACATGTTCACAATAAGTTTGGGGGTAAACGAGTTTGGTTGGTTGAGAATCTTGTTTATGTTTACGTGCATTATTGTTAAGTTGTTATGCTTTGTGGTCTTTTATCGTGTTTTGTTTTCTTTGTTCGTTTTGTGTGCGTCGATCAACGAGTTAAGTGAAGTGTGTTAATCCATGTGTGCCAATGTGATAGAAATTTTTTGTGAAATTTAATGATAGTGCACATGATATGTTAGAAAATGACGCATGAGCGACTTGAGATTGCTAAACTTGTTGTTTTCACCATTTGCTTAACCCGTGAGACTTGAGCTTCACGGTATACATATCTTGATCTGATTTCTTTTTATTGTGTGATATCGTGCATGTGATAACCTTCTAGAACTTGCCGTTTTTACGTGTCGAGGCTATGATATGTGTTTGAATTTGGAAAGGATAAAGGCCGTCTTTGTTAACCACATATTTACCCAAACACTAACAGATGATCTATACCATTTGTCGCCTTCTTTGAGCCTTTATTAGACTTATTCTTTCGATTAACGGATGATAGGAGGTGAGGATGGATATAGGAATCAAAGGGGATTGTGATGTATTTATGGCGAGGAAAATTATTATTAGAGAAATACGTCTATTGTGAAGAATAGTACCTTTGTTGTGAATGATAGACCCTATAAGCTCTAGAAAAGAAAAGAAAAAAGCAATGATAAGTTCACTATGTGTGTTGAGCATAAAGGGTCTTTAATCAAAGTATAGGTACATACGTGGCATAAGGCGTCGATTTAGTACGTTGGGAAAGAAGAGAAAATGGACAAAGTCCATATGTTTGAAAAAGATAAATGGGGATGCTTGGGTATACTTGAGTCACTTAGCCATATATTATCCTACCTTAACCAATGTGCCTACATTATAACCTATGAAAAGACCTTTTTGATCCTAATTTGAACACATTTGACGTGGTGGAGATATTAGAGAAATGGCAAGCCTATGGTAAGATGTTGCATTGTATTGATCGTTTAGTGTATACACGTCCTACATTTCTTTATGAGTTGAGTGTATCCTATATTTTACACACATGCCGTTGTGAGGGTTGAGATGAATGAGTTTTGCCTTCAATCGTTGTTAGGTGTGGAATTGACTAATGTCGTCATGTGCGCTAAATCTTTTTAGCGTTGAGATGTTCAGGCTTATAATGGTTATCCTCTTTGCTCGCTCGTTGATCTTCGTTGTGTCTTTACATTACATTTTTGTTTGAGGATAAACAATGATTTAAGTTTGGGGGTTTGATAAGCGCGCATTTTACGTTTATTGTTGATATTTAAAGATGAGTTTAGATCATTTAATGTGCGTTTACGTATCGGTTCTTAATGTTTTATCTATTTCTAGAAGATACTGCTCTTGGGTGTTCTTTTGGTGTTGTGTAGGTCTATATGTTGAAAATCGAAGCAAGGAACGAAGCATGAGCCAAAACCACATCGCCAGTTCTAGCGACCAACTGGCGGTCGCTAGGCTGGCCGCTAGGCAAGCGGCAGCGAGCAGTGAGACCGCGACCTCGTGCATGCGAGCAAGCCCAGGCGCCGAGAAGTCACTATCTATTTCTCGCGGCCATGGCTAGCGACCGCTAGCCAGGCCGCGAGCCAACCCTGCGAGCGCAAGAGGCGACCGCGAGCGACGAGAGCGCGCGCGACACATGCCTCACGGTCGACCTAGCGACCGCGAGGAGCGGTCGCGAGACGTAGCGGCAGAGGATAAAATTAAGGTTTTGGGGTGTGCCTATATATATAGCAACACCTCGCGCCTACCGAACACACACGACTCCAGACCTCTTTTCTTCAGTTTTTCATCAGTTTTTACAGTTTTTAGCTTTGGCTTCCACATAATTTCATTCTAGAGTTCAGTTGAGCATTGTTCTTCATTAGTTTTACGTATTGTCTACGATCCGGAACGTTTTCGTCCGGACAAATTTATAAATTTCCATTTTTTTGAGGTTGGGATTCAAAGCCAACGATTGTTCATCGAGGCAACTTCAATGGGTTTCATTTATATAATTTCTATTTTATGGTTAAATCGTATTTTATTCCGTTTATTATGTCAGCTGATTTACTGTTCTAATCTAGGGTTTGCATGATCCGATCCTATATGTTGTGATTCTGTTATCGCTATTTACCTTCCGGGCATTGATTCATGATTCTTGGTGCTTATTTATATGTGTTAATTTCGATCAATCTTGATGCATATCTAGTAGCGATTAATTACGTAACTATATTAATTGTCGATCGATCTTGAATGCATGATACGGATAAACCTTGAGTCGTGGTGAGATAGGAACATCGTAGGAAGCTTATTCTTTGTGATCTGTTTGGGTTGCTTGTTTCACCTAGAGGCGTATGATAATAGGAAAACTAGTAATCTACTGACCATAATTAATAAATGAAGTTGTTGGTTATATTTGTGATCTTCCATCTTATGCGGATTAAAATTGGCTAATAGGAAACATGATGAATATGCATTGTGGGTAGGATTAATGCGACCTTAGGGTTAGTCTTCCTTATCTGTTTTATCATCCGTGATTTTATTGTTTTATTTTATTTTACGCATGGTTACATCTACTTTGGATTAAATTCGAAGCCCTAAAATCTTACCAAACCAGTGCATTGCTTGGATAATGATGAATTATTGTTGAGTTAACACGTGTTTTGCATTACAATCACATGGATACGATACTGCTTACCTTATACTTGCGCGTTTCGTGTTGAAAAGTGAGCGATCAACTTCAGGAGGCCGGTATGATGAGAAGTGGCGATTCTAGAGCTCGATGAGTGGAGAAAGCGAAGCTTTCGAAAACTCCGGATCTACAGGAGCGAGCTCGAAAATTTCATGACCTTCGCATTAGTCCCAAAGGATTCGCCGAGGGGATGAGTTGTTAATTTACAATGCTCGACTCAGTCTCTTCAGGAAAAGCTGAAGTCGAGATGGTCGGGAACAGTATACCGTTTATCATGCACATGCAAATGGAAGTTATGAGTTCTAGACACAAGTGGAAACATCTTCAGGTGAATGGTCGATTACCTCAAATCCTATTTCAGTCACACTTCAACCGTGAAGTCGAGGTCACCAAGCTAAACGAACCATGATGAGAGGTAACGTCGAGCTAGCGACGAAAAATCTAGCACTGGTTGGGAGGTAACCCAACGTGTTTTCTCGCTTTTTGTTTTTCGTTTTGTTTTCTTCTTTTTCTTTGTTTTGTCGTGTCGTGTCGTGTTTCGTCGTTTTCGAGTCCCAAGGTATAATTGCTTTCTTTTTAAAACATAAAAAAAAAAAAGCAGACCTCATGACCGCGGTGGCAGCGTAACTACGGGCATTAGGCAGGTGGCTACACGAAATTTCGGTCGCGGGGTGCACTTCACGACCAAGCTCGCGACCATGAGCCCGGCAGGTGAGTGCCCGACCAGCCAGAGACGACCCGTGTTTTTACCATTTTAAGCCCCTCCCCTCATTTTACACGCACACACAAGATCGACTTCAAATTTTCTCTCTCAAGCACTATACACAAATCTCTTCATTTTCTTACAAATTTCACTCTAATCCACATGGTATGCTACATTTATTTAATTCTTACGGATTTACGCTTTTAGCATGATTTGGAGGATTTTGTCCATTATATCTCCTTGTGGTGGGTTTTGAATTTTTGAGAATTAGGCCTCATATTGCTAAATTACTTGGTGTTTTGAGCATGCTTGTTACAATGTTAGGGCCATTGATGTTTATAGATGCGTATTGATGCTTATTATTGGTCTATTTTGCCTACATTGTTGAATTGGAATGCAATTTTTTCGAAAACCCTAGATTTGTGCTGTCTGCGCAGATGCTCCCGACTAGGCTCGCGACCGTGAGCCCGACCGCGAGGGTCTGCACGCTTATCGGCGCGCCTTTGCGTTTGTCTGCGCACGTCTGCGCGCCTTCGCGCACGAGCTTCTGGAAATTTGCGAGCGCGAGCAAGAACGTGCGGAACTACCGAGCGCGAGTGGTACCTCGCGACCTTCCTCGCGACCGCGAGGTTGGCCGCGAGGCAGCCCAGGATGCCTTTTTCGTGTATTTTTGTGCGTGTGTGCGATTCCTCCCCCTTATTTCGCTTTGTTTGACCAGATGTTAGTAGTGGGGGCGGTATTTTGCTCAATTCAAGTTTGGGGGAGGTCTATATTTTGCTATGGGTTGTCGTTTGCTTTTATATGCCTCTTTAATAAGTACATGAACTAACTTCACTCTTATCTTTAGGTACAAGATGTCACACCACTCCGGCCATAAGCGAAAGGGTAAGGAGGTTGCTTCCTCATCCCTGGATGAGCCACATGATGAGTTCCACCCCTCCACTGTTGGGGTGCGACTGCCGACTCCCTTATCACGGGAAAGGTGGAGGAAACTAGTGCAGCTAAAGCACCGACATTCCCGGTTTATGTGCATTGAGACCTGCCAGGCTATGGGGATAGCCAATGACGTCTCATGGCTTGCGGAGAGGGCCGGCCTGTATTCAGTTGTAACAGCTAATCATCTATCATACCGGACCCTCACGCTGGAATTCCTGTCAACCTTATATGTTCATAAGACGCATGGATCGTCGGATTACTTAATGTTCCAGCTCGATAACGATCCCAGACAACTATCAGTGGACGAGTTGAACTCCATCATTGAGGGCCATCCTAAGGGCAAATACACCGGGGACTTAGAGCATTCTCCTCAGGATCAGTGGCGATTGATCACGAACACATCCTTGGAGCGAGCCCATATTATGATGCCTCGGGGCTAAGCGAGCTCCATTCGGAATTCGGCAGTCCGTTACTTCCACCGCCTACTCACGTTCACCATACATGGCGGCTCCAATGCCGCTCGTTCTCTCTCGGGACATAGTCTCACGATGGCTGCGGCGTTAAGGCGAGAAAGTGCAGGGGGCGTTCCTAGCCCAAAGACTTCGGATGCAAGCCGGTGTGTCGGGAATGCTCGGATATGCATAGGGGATTTGTTACCCTATTGCTGATTTTCGATATCACGATTCGAGAGGCCCGTCTCTCAAGATATTTTCTGGACGAAATATCTATATGCAGAGCGTTCTTGAAGAGCGCGAGACCGCTACCTCTGGATGCTATATGACAAGCATGGCGATCGATAGTCCGCTGCCCAACCCGAGCTCACTAGCATAGCGGCGGTGGTGCGCGGAGCATAATTGGAGTATGAGCTCCGACCAGCACTATGAATGGACTCGGCTTAAATGCATGGCGAGTCGAGGAAGAGCGGTCGGGAGATGAAGGCGAGCAGCGGGGGCACCGAGGTTGGTGGCGCGATGCCACCAAGGCATGCTCGGGGATATTCCGGGTTTATGAGCGACTAGATCGCATAGGCGGTCGTCTGGACCGCATGGGCGAAATATGACCTCCATGATGACACAGCGAGACCTCTCGGCCCGGCGACAAAGCGCGAAGAGCGACAACATCGGATGATGCGGATGATGCAGACAATTGAACCAATGGAGAGGTTTCTACCGCCGCCCGGTAAGTGGCACATGAGGTGGGTCTCTCCCAATCACTCTTTCTGCGAACCTTAGTGCCTCCATTTCACACTTGTTTACAATAAGTTTAGGGGTGGGCGAGTTTGGTTGGTTGAGAGTCGATAAATGCGCATTTTACGTTTATAGTTGATATTTAAAGATGAGTTTAGGTCATTTAATGTGCGTTTCGTGTCGATTCTAAATGTTTTATCTATTTCTAGAAGATCTGCTCTTGATTGTTCTTTTGGTGTTGTGTAGGTCCGTATGTTGAAATTGAAGCAAGGAGCGAAGCACGAGTCAAAATGCTGTTGCCTTGTTTCTAGCGACCAGCCTAGCGGTCGCTAGGCTGGCCGCTAGGCAACACGCGCGAGAACCAAGCTAGACCGCGACTGCGACCTCGTGCTTGTGGCGAGACCAGCGCCAGAAAGTCATCATATGATTTCTCACGGCCATGGCTAGCGACCGCTAGCTTGAGCCGCGAGCTCATCGAGCGCAAGGATGCGACCGCGAGCGAAGATTGTGCGTGCGAGACATACCTAGTGGTCGACCTAGCGACCGCGAGGCGTGGTCGCGAGACCCAGCGGCAGAAGGAAAAATTAGGGTTTGGGGTGTGCCTATATATATGGCAACACCCCTCACGCCCCAACCGCACACGTTCCCAGACCTCTTTTTCTGAGTTTTTCATCAGTTTTTACATTTTTTTAGCTTTGGCTTCCATTTAGTTTCATTCTAGAGTTTAGTTGATCATTGTTCTTCATTAGTTTTACGTTTTGTCTACGATCCGGAGCGTTTTCGTCAGGACAATCTTTACAAATTTCCGTTTTCGGAGGTTGGGATTCAAGCCCAGCGATTGTTCATCGAGGCAACTTCAACGGGTTTCATTTATATAATTTCTATTTTATGGTTAAATCATATTTTATTCCGTCTATTATGTCTGGCTAGATTTCCGTTCTAATCCTAGGGTTTGCATGATCCGATCCTATATGTTGTGATTCCTGTTATCGCTATTTACCTTCCAGGCATTGATTCATGATTCTTGGTGCTTATTTATATGTGTTAAGTTCTGATCAATCTTGATGCATATCTAGTTGTCGGTTAATTACGTAATTGTATTAATTGTCGATCGATCTTGAATGCATGATACGAATAAGCCTTGAGTCGTGGCGAGATAGGATATTCGTAGGAAGCATATTCTTTGTGATCTGTTTGGGTTGCTTGTTTTCACCTAGAGGCGTATGATGTAGGGAAAACTAGTAATCTGACCGCAATTAATAAATATGAAGTTATCGGTTATATATGTGATCTTCCATTTTGTCGGATTAAAATTGGTTAATAGGAGCAGGATAAACATCGTTGTGGATAGGATTAATGCATCCCTAGGGTTAGTCGTCCTTATCATTTTTTAACATCCGAGTATTTATTGCTTTCTTTTATTTTACCTTTGTTACCTCTGCTTTGGATTAAATGCGAAGCCTAAAATCTTACCAAACCATATATGTTGGTTGGATAATGATGAGTCATTGTTGAGTTAGCTTACGTGTTTTGCATTACAATCCACATGGATACGATACTGCTTACCTTCTATATACACCTTTACGTGTGAAAAGAGAGCGATCAAATTTTGGGCGCGTTCTTTGAGGATTATTAAGATCATATAGGAATAACTTGACAATTTTGAATTATTAATTCAAGTTGTATTTTATTTTTTATTTTATTTCTTTCCCATCGATTTCCTTCTTTTTCTCGGGTAGTTTATGTTCACAAGGTCAGGGGACCTCACTGAACTACGCTTTGATCGAAATCGAAAATTCACAAAGGAGAGGAGGCGGGCAAGAAGAAGGAAGCAATGGCAGCAAATCGGAACAATCGAACAACAGGCGTTCTCCCGAAGTAGGCTACCGCGCTGTTGCAGATTTTACAAATGCACGTGCGATTGGCGACCATGGGACTCGTTGTCCCTACTCCGGAGGCAAGACCGTTGAATTATATGTCTGACCTCCTCTTGAGTAATTTCAAGGAGGCGGATGGGGCCCAGTAAACACTAACAACTTTGGTGAAGCCGGCCCTAATCGGCATGGTTCGAGGGAGCAGTTCGGAGGAGGAGTCACGGAGGATCGAATGCCCGTCTCGAGACATATCTCGACATTTGTGACACCATCAAGCAGAATGGGGTGCCACAAGACATAATCCGGATCGCATGTTCGGATTTTCTCTCGAAATCAAGCAAAGGACTGGTTCGAGACCTTAGATCATACGGGCATCAATAGTTGGGCAACTTTGTGTGAAAATTTCTCTCGAAGTACTTTCCACGGCTAAGGCAGAAGATCATGGCAGAGATTTCCCTTCTCCCAATTAGGAGGAATCTTTATTCAGTCGTGGGAAAGATTCGGGGGCCTATTGAGAAGGTGCCCAAAACATGGATTTTCGAGGACAGCAGTTACACACGGTTTATAGCGGTGACACCTCACACAGGAGTATTGTTGATGCATCGTGAGGGCTACCTATTAAAAGGCGTGTAGGCGAGGCCAGCCGCATCTAGAGAGATGGCGGCCAGCAGATTATCGATGGCCGATGGAGAGGACACCGGTGGTGAAAACTGCTCTTGTTGAAGGTGATTGATACGATAATATTATGGAGCAGTTCACTGTTGAGAAGCCAATTTGAGAAAGAAAGGAAAGGAAAGGGCGTGGCTCGGATAAATGCTGCAGTCGGATATAAGCGAGGTTGAGGGCGTGAATTACATCAATCGGAGGAACAACCGTCACAGGGAGAATCCGTACAATCGAACAACGAAATCACCCAAATTTCTCGTCGCCAACCTAATAATTTTCAACACCTCAGCCGGGTTTCTCTGTTCGAATGGAGTAATTCAAGAGATGAAGAAGCCGAGCATGGAAAATCTAATACAACAAATGGCGTCTGACGAGAATTCGTTTATCGGCACAGGCGGAAGATGAATCATTTGGAGTCCATAGTGATGGCAATGGGGAAGCATATGAAGATAATGGAAAATCAAATAAGTCGGATAGCCGCCGTGAGAATGGGCGGCACAAGTCGGGCCAATTTCCGAGTAATCTGGAGGTAAACCCTAAAATCAACTGTAATGTCATTCAATTGAGGTGGGCGAGCCTATCAAAATCACGAGAGGCGAGCGGTGAAAGCGGGCAAAAAGAGGATCTCGTGACCGCGAGCACGGCCGAGGAATCCTGATTATGCGGAAAAGATCTCGCGAGTAGTTCGTGGGCGCGACAAGTCGAACAGCGCCCATGAGAAGTCGGTCGAAGGGCACCGCGAGCGACCTAGCGGTCGCTAGTGATCTGGCGACGCGAAACAAAGCGAAGCTTCAGACGCAAACCTAGCGCCCGAGAAAGCAGCCGCGTGCACGCCCACGAAGACGAAGGACGATGGTGTCCAGTTGCCTAGCGACCGCACAGCGATCGCGAGGCTGATCGCGAAGAAGCCGCCCGTGAGGCAATATCCGACGTACGTGCCTCCAATTCCGTTTCCAAGCCGTTTAGCCAAGCCCAAATACGATGAGAAGTTGACCAGGTTTATGGAGATGTTCCAAAAGGTGCACATCAATATCCCTTTACTTGATGCACTCAGAGACATGCCGGGTTACGTGAAGTTTTTGAAAGATGCCGTTGCCAACAAAAAGAAGCTTGGGAAATTCGAGACGATAAATCTGTCTCAAGAGTGCGATGCTATCTGCGCGAAGAAGTTGCCGCTCAGCGAAGGATCGAGCGACTTCGCATAGCATGTGTCATCGGAGGCAGACATTCTCCAAGGTTACGTGATTTGGGGCAAGCATCAATCGAGATGCCATTGTCCATTTTAACAGATTGGAGATTGGGAGATCAAGCCGACAACCATAGCTCTTGGATGGCGAACACGTCGGTGACTTATCCGAAAGGGATAGTGGAGGGCGTGCTCGTGAAAGTTCGAATTTCATCTTCCGGCTGATTTCGTTGTTCTCGATATGCGGAGGATGGGAATACACCTCTTATTCTCGGGCGACCGTTCCTAGTTACGGCGAGCAGCGATCGGCGTCACTGGATGGAGATCTCACCTTGAGTCAACGGCGAGGAGATGAAAATCTCTATATGATGCTATAAACTGGCTGGCGAGGCGACCATGGAAGGCTGTCGGGTTATAGAATTGTATCGCCCGCTCAATTTCGATCATCCGGCCGGTGGAGTTTGCATCTGAAACTCGATTTTCTCACCCGCGAGACCTTGATGAGGCGTGTGGCGAGATTTTAAGTATCTTGAGTCCATCGATGAAGTCGAGGCACTCCCAGGAGTCGATGCCTTATTTAGATGTGAGGAAGCCGATTGAAGGAGAGGATGGCGTGGCGGCGAAGAAGGATGACACACCCAGATGGAGTTAAAGAGTTGCGGATCACCTTGATATGCCTTTCTAGCAACGATAAGACGTGCCGGTGATAATATCTTGACTTTGATGGATGAGGAGGCACAAAACTGATGGTTGTCTTTGAAGCGATACAAGTCTGCGATTGGGTGGACTATTTCGATATCAAGGGGTCACCCCTCGATTTGCATGCACTTGGATCTGTTAGAGAATGAATACAAGCCGAAGGTGCAACCTCAGCGCCGGCGAATCCAGCAATGCAAGAGGTCGTCGAGAAAAGAAGTGTTGAAGCTCTTAGACGCAGGCATGATCTATGCCATATTCGACAGCGAGTGGGTTAGCCCAACTCAAGTGGTATCCAAGAAAGTGGGTATCACGGTGATCAGAGACGAGACAAACGAGCTTGTGGCAACAAGACTCGTGATAGGATGGCGAGTTTGCATCGACTATCATGCTCTGAACACAGCCACGAGGAAGGACCATTTTCCCCTACCCTTTATTGATCAGATGTTGGAAAGACTAGCGGGGTATGAGTTCTATTGTTTTCTCGATGGATATTCGGGGTATAACCAGATTGCCATCGCCCCTGAAGATCAGCACAAGACGGCGTTTACGTGCGGTATGGAGTTTTCACCTATAGGCGAATGCCGTTTGGATTGTGCAATGCTCCAGCCACGTTCCAAAGGTGCATGTTGTCCATCTTCCATGGGTTGATCGAGAATATTATGGAAGTCTTTGGACGACTTTTACGTGTTTGGCTCATCATTCGACCATTGTCTCCACAACCTATCACAAGTCTTTGCAAAGATGTGAGGAGCGAATCTTGTTCTCAATTGGGAAGTGCCATTTCATGGTAAAGGAAGGTATCGTGCTTGGTCACAAAGTCTCGGCCAAAGGTTTGGAAGTGGACCGAGCAAAGATAGTAGCTATCGAGAAACTACCTCCGCCCACAAATGTCAAATCGGTGAGGAGTTTTCTCGGTCATGCGAAACTCTATAGAAGGTTCATCAAGGATTTCTCGGCGATCACGAAGCCACTATGCGGACTGCTCCAGAAAGATACCAAGTTTGTGTTCACAAATGAGTGTTTGGAGGTGTTCGAGAAATTGAGATTAGCCACGATCTCGACTCGGTTTTGGTATCACGGTTGGAGTCAACCGTTCGAAACTAATGTGTGATGCAGTGATTGCGCAGATGGGAGCTGTGTTGGGCGAAAGCGAGACAAACTTTTCGAGTCATTTATTATGCAAGTAAGACTCTCGACTCTGCTCGGATGAACTACACCACCACCGAGAAGGAATTACTTGCATGGTCTATGCTTTTGATAAGTTTAGACCTTATTTGGTGAGCACCACACCATTGTACATCTTGACCATGCCGTCATTCGTCATCATTCGCGAAAAAGATTCAAAGCCAGATTAAGTGAGATGGATACTCCTTCTTCAAGAGTTCGACATGGAAATTAAAGATAGAAAGGGCTGCGAAAATGTGGTTGCCGACCACTTGTCGCGATTGGAGAAACCGATCGAAGGAGAGATAAGAAGATTGGGATCGAGAGAACTTCCAGACGAGCACATCTTGGCGTCATTGATCGCACACCATGGTATGCCGATTTTGTCAATTACTTGGTGATTGAGTTTACCTCCATCGTGCAAAGGTCATTTGAAAAAGAAATTTCTCCACGATGTTAAGTTCTACTATTGGGATGACCCCCATCTCTACCACCGATGTGCCGATGGTTTGATACGTCGTTGTGTTCCCCAAGGAGAATGGGAGAACATAATCCACGAGTGCCATAGTTCGTTGAATGGAGGCCATTTTGCAGCAGCCAAGACAGCGGCAAAGATTTGCCATAGTGGATTCTATTGGCCTTCGATCTTCAAGGATTGCCAGTCTTTTATCCAGAGTTTTGATCGTTGTCAAAGAATGGGGAACGTCACTAAGAAAGACGAGATGCCACAGAAAACCATCATGGAGGTGGAACTATTTGATGTATAGGGGATCGACTTCATGGGTCCGTTCCCCATGTCTTGTGGCTACACGTACATTCTTCTTGTTGTGGAGTATGTTTCCCTTTAGGTAGAGGCGATTCCCAACATCACGAGCGACTCCAAGGTAGTGATCAAGTTCCTCCACAAGAACATTCGACTCGATTTGGGGTCCGGGGCGTTGATCGTGATGGGGGTCGCGTTTAATAATAAGTGGCTGAAGCAGCGTTCTAGCCAAATATGGTGTGAAACATAGAGTCACCTCCCTTACCATCCACAAGCAAATGGGCAAGCTGAGCTCGCCAACCGAGAGATCAAGCGATTTTAGAAATCGGTTGTTCATACATGAGGTTTAGGCCCAGCGGTTGGATGATGCTCTTTGGGCCTCTGGGATGCTTACAAAGCTCCCGTCGACTATCTCCATATCAAATGGTATTTGGTAAATCTTGCCATCTACCGGTTGAATTGGAGCACAAAGCATATTGGACGCGAGGAGAATCAACATGGATTTCAAGGGGCGGCAGCTGTTGGAGCTTGATGGTGGAGGAATAAAGCTTTTGAAAATTCCGGATATCTGAGGAAGAGCTCGAGAATTCCACGATCTCACATTCGTGCCAAAGTTCTCGCCGGGTAATGAAGTTTTGCTTTACAATGCTAAACTCCGTCTCTTCCACGGAAAGCTCAAGTCGAGATGGTCGGGGCCGTATACGTTTACGCACATGCCAATGGGAGTTCTGACTGCTAGACTCGGGTGGCAACATTTTAAGATGAGCGGACAATACCTCAAATCATACTTCAAGTCACGCCGACCAGAAGTCGAGGTGACCAAGCTCAGCGAACCATGATAAGAGTACCGTCGAGCTAGCGACGATAATTCTAACCTTGGTTGGGAGGTAACCCAGCAGTTTACATGCTTTGTTTTTTGTTGTTTCGTTTTGTTTTGGTTGTTTTTCTTTGTTTGTGTGGTGTCTCGTTGTTTTGTTAGATCCCAAAGTCTTAATAGCTTTTATCCTTTAAAAAACAAGTACTAGTGACCACCCTCTCGATCGCGGGTCGCGAGGTGTGGTCAGCGCAAAAAATGGGCGACGTTTTTTTGGTGGTGACGGCGAACTTCGCGGCCAAGCTCGCGATCATGAGCTCGGCCGAGATCCGTCATGACCGTGTCTGACCGCGCCCGCTTCGTGACCCACATTTTAACACCCCAAAACCCGTTTTTAAACCTACACGCACACATTGTTTTTACAGAAAATCTGACAGCCCTTCCCATCTCAAGCACCCAATACACCTCGCTCTCCCAATTTTCTTGCGTTTCTCCATCAAATCCACTCAAGGTATGCTATATTTGCTTCATTCTTCATGGTTTCGTTTCTTGAGCATGATTTGGAAGGATTTTATCCATTTATTCTATTGATGTGGGTTATCTATATTTGAGAAACTAGGGCTTATTTTGTTAGATTTGTTTGGTGTTTGAGCATGGTTAGTCCAATGTTAGGTTTATTAATGTTTATACACGTATATTGTTAGTTTAATTTGCCTACATTGTTGATTTGGGTTCAAAAATTTGAGAAATAACCATTGAAATCACCACACTCTTTGTGCTCGACCGCTTTCGCGATCATTGGCTCTGTGAGGCTAGGCGCCTGTATTATCTATGCCCTGCCTCGTTCTTGTGACGCTAAACTTCTGCTTGCGACCACCCTCGCGACCGCGAGGTGTGGTCGCGAGAATCTGACGAGCAGCCCAATTATGCATTTTTGGGTGTTGTGTATGTTTCCCCCCCTTTTTTTTGTCTTGATAGATTATATGAAAATATGGAAATAATTTGACTAAGTTGATGTTTGGGAGATCTATATTGAGCATTTTGGGTCGACATTGTTTTGATAGTTGATACATACATGCGTGCGACTTTGAAATATTTTTAGGTACAATATGCAGCGTACTCACGGTCCTGCGCCAAGGGCAAAAGCATTGTCTCCACTTCCCACGACGAGCTACAAGATGAGCTCCACGACGAGCTACGATGAGCCTCACGGCGAGCCACGCAATGCGCCACAAGATGGTCGATCTAGAAAATTTTGGAGTCGGGCCGAATGACTCGTCGAAAGCCGTTGGAATTGATTGGTGAGATTACGGCACGGGCATTCACGGTTCATGTGCATCAACACGTGTCGAAGATGGGTATAGGCAATGATGTGATGTGGTTGGCCGAGAGATCGGGCTGTACTCGATTATCATGGCCAACTATCTAACATACCGAATCCTCGACGCGGAATTCACATCGACTATCCATGTCCACAAGACAAGCGGAATGCGGATTACATCACGTTCGACTTGACAATGAGCCCATTCAAGCGTCAGTGGGCGAACTAAATGGAATAATCAATGTAAATCCGAAGGGCATCTACATCGGGGGCGTCGAGTACGGTCCAAAGTGTATGGCCAAAGTTCATGGACTCGGACTCGAGCACACTCGGTAATATGATGCCTCGAGATCGAGGCTAGCTCAATACGGAATCCGGCTGTCCGTTACTTCCATCGGCTCATCCGTTCACCATACATGGCGTTCGAGCGCCCGCCTTTGTTCTATCACAAGACATGTGCATCTGATCGAACCGTGTTCAACGAGAAGATGCATGCCGGCATGTTCCTAGCTCGACACTTCCACATGCGATCCACGGTTTGAGCGATTCAAAGATATGCATAGGGGATTCATTACCCCATTCTTTGATTTTTTGGGATAACGATTCGAGAGAGTCCTATATCTCCCGACATCTTCACAGACAAGCTGTGCTTATCGTCGAGACGTTCTGAAGAGGCATCGAGGCGTTACCTATGGCTGCTATATGATCAAAATGGCAAATCGGTTTCCGCCTA
Source organism: Salvia rosmarinus (assembly GCA_036937905.1). NCBI lineage: Eukaryota > Viridiplantae > Streptophyta > Magnoliopsida > Lamiales > Lamiaceae > Salvia > Salvia rosmarinus. Next base: position 5,645,876 of record CM072823.1, on the reverse strand, counting down.
CCCATCGAGCTCGCGGTATAAGCCGCTACTTTAACGCGGATGCGGTTGGAACAGGCTCCCTGCGCACTATGCATGGACGCGTGGCGTGAACCGCAAGGCGGTCGAGCGAGCCACGCACGAGAACAGGCGGGCGGGTGTGGCTCCAGAGCAGGCGGCATATTGCACCCGCCACCCGTTCGGCGATCCGAGATTTATGATCGATTAGATCAAATAGATGGTCTTCTAAACCACATTGGCGGGGCGACCTCGATGATGGAACAGCGGCAAGCCCTCTTCACCAAACACCGAGCACATCTCGAGCAACAGCGTAATATGATGGAGATGATGCGGCGATGGGATCGATGGCGCAGATTTTATCCGCCAGAGATGTGTGGCATTCAGTAAGTTTTCTCTCCAACTACTCTTTTCGCAAACCTTATTGCTTCCACATGTTCACAATAAGTTTGGGGGTAAACGAGTTTGGTTGGGTGAGAATCACATTTATGTTTTGTGCTTTATTGTTAAGTTGTTATGCTTTGGGATCTTTTGTCGTGTTTTTGTTTTGCTTTTCGTTTTTGAGTGCAATAGATCAGCGAGTTAAGTGAAGTGTGTTAATCCATGTGGCCAATGACGATAGAAATTTTGGTGAAATTTAATGATAGTGCGCATGATATGTTAGAAAATGACGCATGAATGATGTGAGATTGCTTAGAACATTGTTTTCACCATTTGCTTATCTGTGAGACTTAAGCTTCACTTTGTATACATATCTTGATCTGATTTACATTAATTGTGTGACATCATGCATGTGATTATCTTCTAGAACTTGCCGTTTTTACGTATCGAGGCTATGATATGTTTTTTCGAATTTGGAAAGGATAAAGGCCATCTTTGTTAACCACATATTCACCCAAACACTAACCCGTTGATATATACCATTTGTCGTCTTCTTTGAGCCTTTATTAGACTTATTCTTTCGATTAACTGGATGATAGGAGGTGAGGATGGATATGGGAATCAAAAGGGGTTGAAATTTTGATGTAGTTATGACGAGGAAAAATTATTATTAGAGAAGTACATCTATGGTGAAGATTAGTACCTTTGTTGTGAATGATAAACCCTATAAGCTCTAGAAAAGAAAAGAAAAGAAAAAAAGCAATGATAAATTCACTATGTGTGTTGAGCATAAAGGGTCTTTAATCAAAGTATAGGTACCTTCTGTGGCATAAAACGTTGATTTAGCACGTTGGGAAAGAAGAGGAAAATGGACAAAGTCCATATGTGTCAAAAAGTATAAATGGGGATGCTTGGAATATTCTTGAGTCACTTAGCCATATATTATCCTACCTTAACCAATGTGCCTACATTACAACCTATGAAAAGACCTCTTTGATCCTAATTTGAACACATTTGTGGCGGTGGAGATATTAGAGAAGCAGCAAGCCTATGGTAAGATGTTGCATTGCATTGATCGTTGAGTGTATACCGTCCTACATTTCTTTATGAGTTGAGTGTATCCTATATTTTACACACATGCCGTTGTGAGGTTGAATTAAATGAGTTTTTGCCGTCAATTGTTGTTTGTGTTGAGTTGACTAACGTCGTCATGTGCACTAATGTTTTGAGCATTGATATGTTTACGGGGCTAGAATGGTTATCATCTTTGCTACGCTCGTTGATCTTTTCGTTGTGTCTTTCTGTTTTGGTTTTGTTTGAGGACAAACAATGGTTTAAGTTGGGGGTTTGATAAGCAGCATTTTACGTTTATAGTTGATATTTAAAGATGAGTTTAGGTCATTTAATGTGCGTTTACGTATCGATTCTTAATGTTTTATCTATTTCTAGAAGATCTTGCTCTTGGGTGTTCTATTGGTGTTGTGTAGGTCCATATGTTGAAATTGAGCAAGGAGCGAAGCACGAGCCAAAATGCTTGGCTTGTTTCTAGCGACCAGCCTAGCGGTCGCTAGGCTGGCCGCTAGGCAACCCGCGAGAACAAGCGAGACCGCGACCGCGACCTCGTGCCTGGGCGAGACCAGCCCGAGAAAGTCACTATCGATTTCTGGCCGTAGCTAGCGACCGCTGCCCCGCGAGGAAACCATCTTGACACAAGGCGACATGGCGAAGATTGTCTTGTACGAGACATACCTAGCGGTCGACCTAGCGACCGTGGCGTGGTCGCGAGACCCAGGCGAAGGAAAAATTAGGGTTTGGGGTGTGCCTATATATGGCAACACCCCGCACGCGCCCAACCGCTGCACGTTCCAGACCTCTTTTTCGAGTTTTCATCGGTTTTACATTTTTAGCTTTGGCTTCCATTTAGTTTCATTCTAGAGTTTAGTTGATCATTGTTCTTCATTAGTTTTACATTTTGTCTCGATCCGGACGTTTTCGTCGGACAATCTTCTGAAATTCATTTTTATTTGAGGTTGGGAATCGAAGCCAACGATTGTTCATCGAGGCCTAATCGGGTTTCATTTATATAATTTCTATTTTATGGTTAAATCGTATTTTATTCCGTCTATTATGTCTCGGCTAGATTTCCGTTACGATCCTAGGGTTTGCTTGATCCGATCCATATGTTGTGATTCTGTTATCGCTATTTATCTTCCGAGGCATTGATTCATGATTCTTGGTGCTTATTTATATGTGTTAATTTAAGATCAATCTTGATGCATATCTAGTTGTCGGTTAATTACGTAATTGTATTAATTGTCAATCGATCTTGAATGCATGATCTGAATAAGCGCTTGAGTCGTGGCGAGATAGGATATTCGTAGGAAGCATATTCTTTGTGATCTGTTTGGGTTGCTTGTTTTTCACCTAGAGGCGTAACGATAATAGGGAAAACTAGTAATCTACGTACCGCAATTAATCGTAACGAAGTTGCGGTTATATATGTGATCTTCCATCTTGTTTGGATTAAAATTGGTTAATAGGAGCAGGATAAACATACGTTGTGGATAGGATTAATGCATCCACAGGGTTAGTCGTCCTTATTTGTTTTAACATCCGGTATTTATTGCTTTCTTTTATTTTACGCTTTGTTACCTCGCTTTGGATTAAATTCGAAGCCCTAAAATCTTACCAAACCATATATGTTGGTTGGATAATGATGAATCATTGTTGAGTTAACTTCGTGTTTTGCATTACAATCCACATGGATACGATACTCTGCTTACCTTCTATATACACCTTTACGTGTGAAAAAGAAGCGATCGAGTCCTTGTTTATGTTTTGCTTTGTTTTGTTAAGTTTTTATATGTTGGAGCTTTTATCGTGTCTTTCGTGTTTTTGTTGTGTCGGTCGATCAATGAGTTGAAGTGAAATGTATTAATCCATGTAGCGATGATGATAGAAATTTTACATTAAATATGTGATAGTGCACATGATATGTTAGAAAATGACGCATGGATAACTTGAGATTGCTTAGCTTGTTGTTTTAACCATTTGCTAAAACCGTGAGACTTGAGCTTCACTTTGTATACACATCTTATTCTGAGTTTCTTTTATTTGTGTGATATCGTGTATGTAATTATCTTCTAGAAGTTGCCGTTTTTACGTGTATCGAGGCCGCATGATATGTGTTTTGAATATGGAAAGGATAAAGGCCATCTTTGTTAAACCACATATTTACCCAAACACTAGCCCAATGATATATACCATTTGTCGCCTTCTTTGAGCCTTTATTAGACCTTATTCTTTTGTTAACGGATGATAGGAGGTGAGGATGGATATAGGAATCAAATGGGAGAAAAATTTGTTTTGATATGCAAGTGGGGATAAAAGATAAAGTAAGGTGCAGGTGTGAAAAGAATAGACCCTATAAGCTCTATTACAAAGCGAAAAAAGAAAAAAATGAATAGTATGAGCATAAAGGAAGTCAATTATCATAGTATATGGTACCTTGAGTGAATAAATGTCGAAATAGCATGTTGAAAAGGAAAAGGAAATGGACAAAGTTCATATGAGTTGATTATATAGATGGAAGTGCTTAGAGTATACTTGAGTCACTTAGCCATATATTATCCTACCTTAACCAATGTGCCTACAATACAACCTATGAAAAGTCCTTTTGATCCTAATCAATGCATTTGACGTGGTGGAGATATTAGAGAAATGGCGAGCCTATGGTGAGATTTTGCATTGCATTGATTTTTGAGTGCATACACGTCCCTTATTTCTTTATGAGTTGAGTGTACTCTATATTTTACGCACATGCCATTGTGAGGTTGAATTGAATGAGATTTTTGCTTTCAATGGTTTGTACATTGTCGAGTTGACTAATGTTGTCGTGTGCACTAATGATTTTGAGCTTTGAGATATTTACGAGGCTTTATTGGTTAATCACCTTTCCTGACGCTCGTTGATCCTATTTTGTGTCTCTCTTTCTTTTTGGTCTTGTTTTGTTTGAGGACAAACAATTATTTAAGTTTGGGGGGTTGATATTATGATGGATTCGTCGTCTACGTATTGTTTAATGTTGAATTATGAAGTATATGTTCATTCTTTGGAATGTTGTATAATTTTTGAAAATATGAAGGACCTTGATCTTGAATTTATGATGTTTATATGCTTGATATTCCTTCATATATGTGTTGTTGGATAGATATAAACATATTTTGAGCAAGAAAAACGTTTGAAATCGAAGCCGTTGGAAAACCCCTTTTTGGCCGAAAACCCTAGCCCATATAATATTGAATTTTTGATTTTATTTGATCATTTTGACTTCATATTTGGATTCTATGAGATGAATAAAGCTTAAAATAATTTATTCAGATTTTTTGGCCGACGTATTCGAAAATTGGAAAATTTTAATTTGATGTCAGGTTTGGGTTTTCAATGCTAAAGCTTTGATATTTAAGTTTTGATGATTGATTAGTGATCTTTGATGATAGTTGAGCATATAGAGGTTCGTCTAAGATAGATGACGTCTTACGCGATTTTTCACGTTGGACATACGCTATGTTTGAAGGGTATTGTCGGTTTTGGTTAAGATTAGACGGTTTACGCGTGTTGATGAGTCTTATATGCTTGTTTGGCCATTGTTGGATTTGTATACTGAAAGCTGTTTGGTTGAGCTTGTATACAATGTTTCCTGTTACCACTATTACAATCTCCTATCCGATTTGAATACTTGATTGCATATATCGTGTCCCTTATCTCATATATAAGTTAGATCATACGGTGTGTGAAGATCACGTAAGTCCGTATGATTGGTCAAGCTTAATGAGATATAAAAGTTTCACACACCGAGGCGACTTAAGGACGAGTTGTCGGTTTGAGGCTGCAGATAGATGAGAAGTGACTTGACTTAGTTGCTTGTCTATGCCGGATACGTCTACGGCGTATTGAAGGATCACGATGAGATGTGTTCTTCTTTCTCGACCGTCGTGAAGAACCAAGATCTCGGTGACTTACGATGATCTAAACCTCGATAAGGTATTAGGTGAGTATGAGTTCTTGACCATCACTTTGACTTGTTATGAGTGAGGGTTATATGTTCTAACCAAGATTCTCCGCGTCTTGGGTGGTGGCGTCTTGTATGTCACGCTAGTTATCTCAGACGAGTCACCGTATCCGTTTAGGATGATGGCGTCCCTTAAGGAGCTCAAAAGGTTTATTGTACTAAACCCTGCAGGTTGAGTTAGCTCAAGTACAATAATAAGGTTGAGTGGTACTACTTAAGAAATGAAGTTATTAATCGTTTTAGCGATCGATTGCTATAAATGATTAATGGACGTTCGATATCTTAAATACGGGATTCGTAATGTCTAAGTGCAAGCCCGACTCAACCCGGTAATAAAGGGTAAGTCAACATTCTTTCTCTAGTGGAATGATCGAATGTTTATAAATTAATTAATGTTACGGGTCTGAACATAAGATAATTAATTTATTTGAGGCCCATCTTTATTCCTTGCATTTGATCCTCGGTGGCCCATCCAGCCCATTACTCTTTGGAAGAAATCGGCGCCCTCTGCTCTCAAAGGAAGATTTTATTCTCTTTATCCCACAAGGATATTATTATATTTATGGTATATGCATAGATCATTTCCATATAAGATTATGGTAATAATCACGAGTATGGAAATAATCGATAGTATGGAAATAATCCTAAGATTATGGTAATATTCCATATAGGATTATGGTAATTTCCATATAGGATTATGGTAATTTCCATATGGGATTAAGGTAGTGCATTATAAATATAAGGTATGAGATAAAGTCTAGTTAATGCTCACATATTGAGAACAAGATTTTCGCCATCTCATATAGCTTGAGAGAAAAATTTTCAGAGTATTATAGAAGAGAGCTCGGGTGATTTTCGGTGTATTTTCCATAGATCGTCCTCACTCGGCGTTGGAGATTGGGCAACCGGGATACAATCCAGAAGGTCAAAGCACGAGTCCGATCCATTCGATCCATTCATCTCGTTCCATCGACCTCTTCAGATCCAAAGGTAAACACGTGAAAACCCCTACGTGTTGCGATTTAATTATATAGACGCATGCTAGGTTTATAATCAATGTATGGTGAATTAAACACCCAAGATAGATCCTCGGGGCGAGGGTTAACATACGTTTTCCCTACACACTGGTATCGAGCACGGGATCGAAATCTTGGCTCATTGGATTAATTCACGTTTGATTATTACGTGCGTTTTAATAATTGTGGATCTGTCGTTCATCGTGGCTCGTTTATTATTTTTGTTGGTTTTTGTTTTTACACCACGAGAAAATCCGTGGTTAGATTAGATTTTATTATGTAAATCTTATCTGTAAAAGAAGAACGAAGACGAAAGAACGAAGAACGAAACGACGGGAAAAACAGTCTCGGTCGTCATCCGGTGGTTTCTCGCGCGAGCCTCGCGATCGCAAGAGGCGATCGCGAGGGCTGCGGCGACGGGCGCGTTCTCGCGAGATCCTGGCGCCAGCGAGCGAGCTTCGTGGTCGCGAGATTACCCGCGAGGTCGCGGGCGAGCTAGCGGGCGACGGGCGCACGTCGCCTGCGCGAAACCGGCGCTTCGCGGCGCATCGCGGTCACGAGTTTCGGCCGGCGGGCGACGACGCCTCTCGCGGACATTCGCGCTCGGGCGGTGGCCGCACGTGTTCTTTCGTCGGTCGCGGTCGCTTTAGCGACCGCGAGGTAGCCCGCGAGGGACACGCGAGCACGCGGTGACGGCGGTCGGGCGCGGCCGGGCCTCGCCTTCAGCGGCCCAAAGACATTGGGCCACCCGCCCGCACCCATTTTTCCAGATTTTCGGTCCGCGCCGGTGCACGCGAGCCCGTTTGTTGAATCCGATCCGTGCCCGCACGCGAGGCCGTTTCAAGTTTAATTACGCACTTTGTAAATCTATGTAATAGATTAGATTTAAATGTGCGGTTTCACGATTGGGCGCGATGAGCGTTTATTTTATTTTATCGCTCATATGCATGTCGTGGATGTTTAAATTGTGCGAGCATACTATGTATGTTTATATTACGTTGACAAACATTTAAGTGTTTTACGTAATTGGATGCGCATAGTAAGCATGCTAGGTTTATCGCGTTTATCAAGCATATTTTAGAATTACTGAGCATGTTTTACATGTTGAGTTCTATAGAAAAGCATGCTAGGATTACGTGATTTGCATGGACAAACCTTTTGAATAAAAAGATAAGCAAGCAACCCGACAAATTAATTTTTCAAATTAAAATGTCAAGACCTCCACTTTTGATCTCTAAACAAAGTGAGACGACTGAGTAAACGCGATCACATGCGTGGCTTGCTTGCATTGCTTATCATAAGTTTGTTAGATGAGATTTCTAAATAAAACTTTTAAATCTATTGAGAGGTGGGAGTTTCATGTATGGCGCCCACACGCATTAGCTTGCATGTGCGATTTTCATAAGTTCTCTAGAGATAGATATAAAATGAGATAACAAAAGAATTTGAATTGGGCGGTATGGTCAGAGTGAGTATACCAATTCTAAGAATTAATCTTCTTTGTTAAAATTGTGGTCATTGCTTGACATCACCTCAAGTACAACTTCCATGAAGTCCTTCTTGCGATAGTGATGTGGTCTAGTAAGGTCCAATCATTAATTTCATTTGTCATAAGGATAAGTTGACATGGATTGAAATTAAGCGACTAAAAGGTATATTTTAGTGCAGTGAGGGGTTCATGTGTGGCGCCCACACGCGTGGCTTGCATGTGGGATTCCTTGGGCGATTGGAGGTTTCAATTAATATTGTTTTATCAAAGGTTACAATATTATTGTTACGTAATTATTTGCGATCATATGCTTATGTGTTTTACATTATCGTTTGAGATATGTCTCTTACGCCGATTATCAATATGCTCGCACAATATCCGTTATCGGTCCAAATTTTGCTCGAGTGGAAGCGAAACATGGAATATGTCCTTATCATTGAAGAACACATGTTTGTTCTCACTACTCCCAAACCCGATGCCCTCATCGACGCGTCGACTAATGAGCGGAGAGTCGGCAGACTTTGGAATAAGTCGAACAATATGGCTAAATGCTATATGATGACTACTATGTCCAAAGGCTTGCAGTGCGACATCGATCGATGGTGAGCCTTGACGATATTTGGTCAAGTCTCGAGAGTAAGTTTGGGCGATCGGATCGGACGATCCGCTTCCACACAATGAGAGAAATCTTGGCGTGTAAGATGGAAGAAGGAGTTCGGTCCATGAACATGTCTCCACATGACTCATCTCATGGATAGTCTTGATCAATTGGGAGGAGGTATTGACGGCGACGCCAAGGTCGATATCATCCTCAATACACGCCCAAGTCTTTTGAGAACTTTCGGCGTGAATGCGATCATGAGCAAAACCGAGTTTACACTTAGTCGGTTGCTTAATGATCTCGTTCTTTGCGGAAGGAGTTATGGGAAAAGGAGCACATGCTCTTGCTAGCACATCTAAGGGCCCAAAATTTTCATCATAAAATGGAAATAGAAAAGGGTACCAAAGGTGGTGAGGCGAGGAAATAGTGGGAGTAATGGGAGCAAGAACATGGTTGCCACCGGAGGCTCAAGAAGCCAAGGAGAAGGGCAAGTGCTTGAAGTGCGGTAGGCGGGCATTGGAAGGCCAAGTGCCCTATGCTCAAGGCTCAAGTGCGCCGCTTGCTTTAATGCGAAACATGTTTAGCGACTTGTTCTACCCATTCTTGGGTAGTAGATCTGGCTAACCGATCATGTTTGTTACACCTTGCGGGGGTTCCCGCGGACAAGGAGCTGTTTGATGGCGAGATAACGATCTCCATGGGCAACGCGCGAAAGTCGAAGTGTTGCGGTTGGAATGTTTCTTTATGTTTTGGGACAGCTTTTAGTTTTGAAAGACGCGTTTATATATGTGCCGGATTTTCGGCGGAACCTTGTTTACATTTGAAATTATTTACTCATGGATATTCTCATTATTTTTGATAGTGGTGTTTCTATCATAAGAAATGACGGTTATCCGTGTTGGCACCTTATATAATTAAGCTTTATACTATTTCGCAAAACATAATACCTATAACTATGTTGCATCTACATCAAACCCTAAAAGAAAGTTTTCTTCAAAGATGACTCTACTTTTCTCCGCATCTTAGATTAGGTCACATCAATCTAAATAGGATCCAAAGGCGGCTAAGAATGGAACGTTAGGTAATCTCACGGTTACTCAGTTCCCGATCTGCGAATCACATATAGAAGGTAAGATGTCGACCGGACCTTCAAAGCGAGGGTTATAGAGCCAAAGAAATGTTGAGTTAGTCCATTTCGACTGTGTGGACCGATGTCCACAAGCTCGTGGAGGTACGAGTATTTTGTCACTTTCACCGATTACACGAAGGTACGGATACATATACTTGCTTCACCGCAAGTCCGAATGCTTTGAGAAATTCAAAGAGTTTAAGGCGAAGTGGACGAAGCTAGGTAAAGTATCAAGTCATCGCGTTACGATCGCGGTGGCGAATACCTCGAGAACGAGTTTATGGACTATCTAGTGAAGTGTGGGATTACATCCCAACAAGACTTCACCCGGCACACCACAAAAAATGGTGTGTCGGGCGAAGAAATAGACTCTTTTGGAAATGGTTAGATCAATGATGAGTTATGCAACATTGCCTATTTAGATTACGGGGTATGCCTTAGAAGCAATGCATACTTGCTAAATCTAGTACCATCCAAGTCGATCGAAAAGACCCTTTCGAGTTGTGGTTTGGTATGCAGCTGGTTTAAGCCACATAAGGATATGGGCGATCACGGCCGCGTCTTTGAACAGAAGGCGACAAGTTGGAGGCTAGATCCGACGTAAAGGTCGTTTATTGGCTATCCTAGAGGAACGAAGGTGGTTTATTCTATAGTCCCAAGGATCGGAAGGTCATTATTAGCACTAATGCTCGATTCTTAGAAGAGGACTACATGAAAAATCATAAATCCAAAGTTGAAATCATTCTTCAAGAATTAGAAGATGATCGTATTCCACCACCGAATAGGCGAAAGGTGCGAGATGTCGAGTCTAGTGGGAGGATCGACACCGGATACTTCAAGAAATTGAAGTGGGTCGAGTTCCACCGAGATACCGACTGCATGTGGGTACCTACACAAGAAGACGCAAGTTAGAGAACCACAAGTATCTCGCACTCACCGTTGCCATTGTGCTGTAGAACCTCATCGTAGTGGGAGGTTGTTCGTCGACCCGAGCGATTTATGTTCGTGGGTGAATCTTCTGATTTAGTCCCAAAGAGACGAACATGCAATAATCGACCCATGGACATACAAGGAGGCGATACAAGATATAGATGCAAGATCATGGCACACCGCTATGGACTTAGAAATGGAGTCCATAACGGCTATGGATGTATATGAAAGACACCTCTACCGATGGCGAGGAAGCCATAGGTAGTAAGTGGATATACAAGAGGAAGAGATTCCGATGGAGAGGTTTCGCTTTCAAAGCCGTGGCTTGTGGCGAAAGGGTACACTCAGTTGAGGGCATCGATTTCGATGAGACCTTTTCACGCAGAGTAATGCTCAAGTCCATCGTAATTCTTCCGCCATAGCAGACCACTTGAACCTAGAGGTTTGGCAAATGGATGTTAAAACCTTTTCTAAACGGTTACCTTGAGGAAGGTAGAGACATCTATATGCAAAGAACGAAGGTTATGTGGTAAAGGTGAAGAGCATCTAGTATGGAAGCTTAAGAAGTCCATTTATGGGCTTAAGCGAGCCTCCCGATCATGGAACTTACGCTTTGACGAGGTAGTAAAGTCCCATGGATTTACCCAGTTGCCTAGCGAGAGTTGTGTGTATCGGTTAGATGTCAACGCAGTGATGTGGTATTTCTTGCACTTTATATAGATGACATCCTTCTCATTGGCAACAACGTGAAGTCATTATCGACGTAAAGAGTTGGCTATCCGATCGCTTTCAAATGAAAGACTTAGGAGATGCAGCGACATTCTTGGGATCAAGGTTTACCGAGATCGCAAGAAGAAAATGTTGAGCTTATCTCAAAGCGCCTTACATTGATCTTCGTGATTACTCGTTTTAGTATGCGCACCGCCAAGAAAGGATTGCTACCTTTCGCACATGGCGTTCATTTATCTAAAACGATCACCCATGACCGCAAAGGAGATAGAGAAATGAGACAAGTTCCTGCAACGCCAGTAGGAAGTCTCATGTACGCAATGCTATGCACGAGGCCGATATACGCTATGCGGTAGGCATAGTAGCTAGATATCGCCTAACCTGGACAAGCTCATTGAATTGCAAAGCATATACTCAAGTACGAAAAGGACTCGAGATTAAAGGCTGGTTACCATGCGGATAGTCTAATGCCTTTGGGTTATCTGACTGGATTTCCAAGCCGACCGTGATGAGAAAAAGTCGACCTCGGGCTATGTGTTTACCTTGGGAGGTGGAGCCGTATCTGGCGGAGTGCAAAGCGATGCATTGCGGACTCTACCATGGAAGCCGAATATGTAGCCGCCGGAGGCTTCTAAGGAGGCAGTATGGTTCAAGAACTACCTCGTGGATCTAGATGTGGTACTGGTTTGCCCAAGAGTATCATAGTTCTTCGTGATAACTCGGTGCGATGTGGCTTCGAAGGAACCACGGACCCACAAGGCGACCAAAGACATAGAGAGAAAGTACCATGTCATACGAAAATCGTTAGGCGGTGGCGACGTGCTAATTGAAAAGATTGATCTGACGGAAAATCTAGCGGATCCATTCACGAAGAACTGCCGCAAAAAGTCTACGATGGACACGTTAGAGGACTTAGATTGCTTGATGGCACCCACTTAGAAAGGAAACTTTTGTATAAGTGGGAGAAGCAAAGTGATGGTTGTTTGTAATAGCTAGTAGAAAGACACATTGTATACTAAAGTTTGCTTTAGTATAAGTGGGAGATTGTTGGATTTGTATCTTGAAAATTTGTTTGGTTGAGCTTGTATACAATATTTCTGTTACCACTATTACAATCTCCTATCGATTTGAATACTTGATTGCATATATACGTGTCCCCTTATCTCATATATAAGTTAGATCATACGGTGTGTAGAAGATCACGAGAAGTCCGTATGATTGGTCAAGCTTAATGAGATATAAAAGTTTCACGGTGAGACGACTTAAGGGCGAGTTGTCGGTTTGAGCTGCAGATATAGATGAAAGTGACTTGACTTAGTTGCTTGTCTATCTTGATACGTCTACGGCGTATTGAAGGATCACGGTGAGATGTGTTCTTCTTTCTGACCGTCGTGAAGAACCAAGATCTCGGTGACTTACGATGATCTAAACCTCGATAAGGTATTAGGTGAGTATGAGTTGCTGACCATCACTTTGACTTGTTATGAGTGAGGGTTATATGTTCTAACCAAAGATTCTCCGCATCTTGGGTGGTGGCAGTGCTTGTATGTCACGCTAGTTATCTGTATCGAGTCACCGTATCCGTTTAGGATGATGACGTCCCCTTAAGGAGCTCAAAAGGTTTATTGTACTAAACCCTGCAGGTTGAGTTAGCTCAAGTACAATAATAAGGTTGAGTGGTACTACTTAAAAATGAAGTTATTAATCGTTTAAGCGATCATTGCTATAAATGATTAATGGACGTTCGATATCTTAAATACGGGATTCGTAATGTCTAAGTGCAAGCCCGACTCAACTTCGTAATAAAGGGTAAGTCGACATTCTTTCTCTAGTGGGATGATCGAATGTTTATAAATTAATTTATGTTAAAATTTGAACATAAGATAATTAATTTATTTGAGGCCCATCTTTATTCCTTGCATTTGATCCCTGGGCTGGCCCATCCAGGCCCATTGCTACTGGAAGAAATCGGCGCCCCCTACTGCTCTCAAAGGAAAGATTTTATTCTCTTTATCCCACAAGGATATTATTATATTTATGGTATATGCATAGATCCTTTCCATATAAGATTATGGTAATAATCCTGAGAGTATGGAAATAATCCTGATAGTATGGAAATAATCCTAAGATTATGGTAATATTCCATATAGGATTATGGTAATTTCCATATAGGATTATGGTAATTTCCATATGGGATTAAGGTAGTGCATTATAAATATAAGGTATGAGATAAAGTCTAGGTTAATGCTCACATATTGAGAGCAAGATTTTCGGCCATCTCATATAGCTTGAGAGAAAAATTTTGAGTATTATAGAAGAGAGCTCGGGTGATTTTCCGGTGTATTTTCCATGGATCGTCCTCACTCGGCGTTGGAGATTGGGCAGCAGGATACGGTCCGGAAGGTCAAAGCACGAGTCGATCCATTCGATCCATTCATTTCGTTCCATCGACCTCTTGAGATCCAAGGTAAACACGTGAAAACCCCTACGTGTTGCGATTTAATTATATAGGCGCATGCTAGGTTTATAATCAATGTATGGTGAATTAAACACCCAAGATAGATCCTCGGGCGAGGGTTAACATACGTTTTCCCTACAGCCATATGAAGCTTACTTAAAAGTAGTTTTCAAAGTTCTAGGTGCCGTGACATCCGAAGCTCGAGGCGGACAACCGATGCTAAAGAGTATTCTTTGAAACGTCTACACGAGGTGGGGTTTACTCTATCTGTAAGTTTATGGTTATAATCATTGTTGTGCTTTGTTGCATTCATGGTGAAAGCCTGTGTGGCGTAGCCTGTATGGCGTATTATTGCCTGTGTGGCGGAAAAATGTACCCTCGAGGGGAAAGACTATTCTCGTGAACGAATTCAAGAAATATATTCATTATGTTATGTGCATTGCGCAATTGGTTATAACTGCTTGCAGTGTATTCCCCACTGAGTATGTTCGCATGCTCACAAACCCCTCTTCAATGATATATTTTGTAGGTTAAGAATCGACAGTTGATGCAGATGGAAATGAGTCTCACACTCCCATTCTTCCAGGGCCACAATAATGGACACGTGGCTAAGTACAACTTAAGGGGTTTTGGTATAAAGTGTAGACTGACTTGATGCTTAATGTTTTGATGGGTATATAGATGTAGGTTATGGATAAACAAGTTGAAGTTTTACTTGATGAATGATAGTTTGATGAGTATGAATTAGTTAAGGCTGTGACCCTAACTTGCTATAATTTTTGTTGTTGTTGTTGTTGTTGTTTGAAATCGGTATATACATATTTATAGGATATATGTCGTCCGTAAATTTTTAAACATCCGTTGCTTAAATATAATTATTAATATCATTATTATTCTATAATCGTTGAAGATATAAAGATTTTAGTAATGTTCCATATTACAAGAATGGGGGCATTACAGCTTCCAAGTCAGATTCTTGGCAAGTGATTCCATCTCTTCTCCCATTGCAGCAAGCCATTGAGCAGACTCACTACCTGAAAACAGCTTCTTTATATGTGGATGGTTCATTTGCAGATGGTTCTTCCTCTTCCACCTCGTCAGAGACTTGTAAAGCATAAGTCACCATATCCTCAAAAACCGTACCTCGAATGAGGCTTCACGCCTGTTCTCCTGGCTCTATCAACAGCTATGCTTGTGTGGCGAGCATCTGGATGAACATCTGAACTAGTACTTTTAGCATTAGTATGTTGATCTTCTCCACCTTGGAGTTGTGATTTACTCTCATCGAGAGTGACTTGCATCTCCACCTGTTTATCAACACTACTACAATTCTCTGCACCAATGGACTTCACAGCGGGGTTAAGCATAGATTTCTCATCAAATATCACATTCCTACTTAGTATAACTCTATTCTCCGAAGGTGATCAGATTCTATATCCCTTAACTCCATCCCCGAAACCAACAAATATTCACTTCTTAGCTCTTGGCTCTAATTTACCCTCACTCACATGATAGTAAACAGTACAACCAAAAACTTTCAACAATGAATAATCTGCAGGTTTATTAGACCAAACCTCGTAAGGTGTCTTGCAATCAATGCCAATGTGAGATCCACGGTTGATCGGATGGCATCTTTGATTTCTCGCTTCGGCCGAACCTTCTAGCCAAACCAAGAGAGAGAGCATGCATCTCGCTCTCTCCAGCAATGTCTGATTCATGCGTTCTTCCACACCATTCTACTGCGGTGTATCTCTAATGGTGTGGTGTCAAGCAATCCCTTCATCCTTGCAGAACTCATTGAACTCAGACGAACATAACTCCAGATCATTATCGGTTCATGATCGCTGATCTTCTTCGATCGATTTTCTACTAATGCCTTCCACTGCTTGAACCTCTTGAAAGCTTCATTTCTATGCTTCATCATAATTACCCAAGTCATCCTTGAGTAGTCATCAATCATAGACACAAAATATATGTGACCTCCAATAGACTCAACCCGTGACGGACCCCAACAATCTATATGAATGTAGTCGAGTATCCCCTTGGTCTGATGAACACCCTTCTTTGGAAACTTGCTGCGATGAAGCTTCCCAAACACACAGTGTTCGCAGAATTCAAGATTCTGCACTTTATGCCCAGAAAGAAAATCCTGCTTTGACAAAATCTGCATCCTTCTTCCTCCCATATGGCTAAGCCTCATATGCCATAGTCTAGTCATATCCTTGGTCTAAACCTCAAATGATGCAATACCAGCAGAACCAATCACGGTAGAACCTCGCAGAAAATACAAAGTACCACGTTTCGAGTCTGTCAGAACCACCTTTGAACCTTGACAGACATATATAACTCCACATTCACCTTTGAAACCGAAACCCTTCTGTTAAGAAGACTTAAATGATATCAGATTCTTCGTCATCTGTGGAACATGCCTGACTTCATTCAATGTGCAGAATACTCCATCATGTGTTCGTATCCTGATCGAGCCAATTCCAACCACCTTGCAGACAACATTGTTGGCCATGGAAACATTGCCTCCATCTATCTGCTCATAAGTCGAGAAATACTCCATGTTAGGACAAATATGGTATGATGCCCCAGAATCTAGAACCCACACATAATTACGATGTGACTGTTCATCTGCAACCAAGGCCAGATCTTCTTCATAATTTGTATCAATTTCTGCCACAGCTTCAGAACCGCCGATACCTTCTTTCTTCTCCCGCTGCTTCTTCTTCTTAGGACAATCATTCTTCCAATGCCCCGGTTCTTTACAATAATTGCATATGTCTTCGGGTTTAGGACATTTTGAAACTTTATAGTTCGGCTTCTTCTTTCTAAATTTTTATGTCCTTGCCTGTAACATATAGCCCGATGCCCGATTTTTGTGGTCGAGTCGGATGCTGTTGATGATCTTCTCTGCTGTGGAGGCGGATCGAACATCTTCCAGAGATAAATTATCTTTCCAAGAATAAAAGATTGACAAAATTCTAATACGATTGCGAAGATACTAGCAATTAAGCAAGATCCTCATCATCTACTTTAACATCAATATTTCACAAATCAAGCAAAATTTTATTCAACTTATCTAGATGATCCGGAGAAAGGTACCGTGCATCGATATGACTGAGCAGACGTTGCTTGAAGCAACTTATTGGTTAGAGATTTCGTTATGTACAAACTCTCCAACTTCTTCCAGAGACCAACAACAGTTTCCTGATCAGCAACTTCGATGATAACATCATCAGACAGACATAACATGATTGTCGAGTGGGCCTTCTCCTTTGCGATATTCCACTCTCCATCATCTACTTCTTCTCATCTCGGTCATTCAGATAGCGGCGCCCATAAACCCTGTTGCTTCAGCAAAGATCGCATCTTGATCTGTCATAAGCCAAAACTATTTCTCCCGGTGAATTTATCAACCTTTACGTTCAAAGCAGACATATTTGATCGACTTAAAAGAACTTTAACAGTGCGAAAAATTCAGAACCCTAATCGGATAGCTCTGATACCAGTTTGTTATGAAGGATTATGATTATTGAACAATTAATAAACAGAAAACGTAAAGCAAACACAGATTTACGTGGTTCACCAACAATGAGTTGGTTATGTCCACGGGCAAAAAGGGAGAAAGAATTTTATTAGACGGTTAGGGTTTTCAGATTACAGATTACAGCTCTCAAATACAATATATATAATACTAAGAGAAGACACCAATTGGGCTTAGCCCAATACGAGTATTAAGGCCCAATACTGAAGCGATAGATAGTTTCAAGGCATATCAACAAAAATACTTGCCGCCTTCAAATGCTTGACGGTGGCGGGAGAAGGATGTGGACAAGCTCATAACGCGTCTCGTGTCGGGGGAGGCCCACATTGCCTTTATGGAGCTCATGAAGTGGAGGACCCAAGGGCTGGACCGGTGTACGCGTGGTGCGGTGACCAGAGGATCGAGTTCGGGAAAATGAGGATTGCAAACCCGCAGTAGCGAGCTCATGTGAGACGTACCTCAACGAGTTGAAATCATCGGGAAGGTCGCGGTCAAGCTCATCTTCCCGCACGCGACCTTGTGTGCCTTCAGCGCAAGCGGCCCGTGATTAAATGGGCGCTTCTCGATCGAAAGGAGGTGTGGAGAGGCTCCGAAGATGATCTTCATTCTTTTTCATTCAAAAACGGAGGCGGGAGTTTCTTCCTTCAATGGAGAGGATGACAAGGATGCGGCGCTTTCGCTATGGAAAATGGTGAGGATGATGTGCTCAATGAGGTTTCATTGATACATCCTCTGTGTAAGATTTCCTTTTTCCTTACTATTTCTACTTCATATCTTTCTCTTTTATCTTTTGTATGATTCTTGCATCTTGTCTTTTCATCGAACTTGTATGCTTCTTGGGTTGCATAAATCGTGTCATAGAGATAAACAGAGCTACTCAGTTTTAGAATCATTAATGTTTAGAAAGCTGCTGCCCGTTTGTAAACCAAAATAGCATTACTGTTTCCTTAGAAATTTTCAATGAAAGTGAATACATTTGAGTAGAAGCCTTTTTGTTTTACCCATTAAAACTAAATTGATTTATATTCTAAAACCACCCTTCTAGCATTTTGATGTACATGTTATCGTCAAATGAGTAATGAATTTCGCTAGTTTTGGTTGAATTTTCCATGTTTGATGTTTGTAATTCCCTCTATCTGTTTGTCTATTTGGGCTTTCCTTTTCTGTTTTTGTTTTTAGCCAATTTTTTCTATGTTTGATAGTTCAACTTACCCACCTAACTTTAGACCTACAATACCCATTTGATGGTGCTTCATTCAACATTTGATGTTGCACATTTCAGTTTCAAATACCAGTGATGTTCACTGTTGGCACTTTATCGCGTGATGGCTATTTATCATCCATCATAGTTGCCTGTGAAAGTAAATGGACTAAAATTAGATTATGGGCTTAATTAATTAATTGTTGGACCATTAATTTCAATTAAACCTAAAGCCCATTCAAACTAGGTTATGGGTGGTTTTCGTATATAATGGAAGTTAATCATTAGAGATTAACGTGAGAACATTATTGAGAAACCTTTTGAGAAAATTAGCGTAAAGTTCAATAGGATATTCTTGGCTTTTCTCTTTGGATTTTGATACCGAGGAATCGTTCCTGCACCTGATACAATACACGTGGATACCATAGTTGTGGAGACGATCTCGAAGAACTTATTGGAAGCGTTGCAACCTGTAAGTTTTCTATCCATCGTGTAATAGGGCTCTTCGTACATTAATTATAGATCTAGATCCATTCTTGATGGTTTTATTCCGCTGCGCTATTATGTGATATTTCAAGAACTACCTAACAGCGGTATCTGTTGTTGTGTATTTATGCAACACAATTAAATGTACGCAAGTGCACGTAATCAACAAGTAATACACGGAAGTATTTCGAGATCGAATCCACAGAGATCGCACTTTAAGTTCGTCGACAACAACTTTGTTTAATAGAAAAGCAATAAAGAGAAATTAAGCAGAGGTAACCCTTTAATATAAACCGATGAAAACCTATGCTAAGAAATAGTTCTTTATGACAGATAAAATTCGGACACAAAATTACACTAAAACAACCGATAGCAAGAAAGAGAAACAGACTTGACATCTCGATTCCACCCATGCTCAGACTAAATATCTTTGTGACATTATTGTCGCCTCGTCGCTATGACATGAACTTCTCAATTCTTAGTATTTTCCAAATCTAAGATTATATTCGTAAAGCCACTCAATATATTCCTATATCGAATCGCTCTTAGAATACCTTTACTAATCTATTCATATTTGTCACGCAAGGTGAACACATATTCTATGCTATTCACACACATAATATTTAAATCATGTTCTCACGTCACTCTGTTGTTTTCCAATCTATAAGAACTTCCCAGAAATCATAGAGCTAAAATCTCACCCATGGTGATCAAGCACAAGCAAGATAAATAATTCCCAAAAGAGAGATAACAATTTAACAAGATATGCATAGAAATGAGCTCATCACACGAGCATGGGTTTCATCAAAAGATCAAGTCCTTCAGGTTTAGCTCATAGCGAGTTGTTCAACAATATCCAGAAAAACAAGAGCCATAACAAGTTAAGAAGAAATCGAGAAAAGAACGTAGAATTCTTCGTCGGAATCTTAATAACGCCATGGATCGCCGCCTCTTCCGATGGCTTCCTCTCCAAGAGATCGTTCCTCTTGATTCCTCCCAGAACTGAATGATTGTGTCTCCTTTCTTTCGTGCCTAGAATATCCTCCCACTCTCTTGTCTGTCCCTTTTTAATAACAAACTCTGATTCTTTTTAGGGGTGTAGATCAAGCGCTGCCAACCCTTCAACCTCGATTTTCGATCCTTTTTACATTGGCTTTGACAGATAACAATTAGCGTCCCTTTATCTTTGTCATGGCGGTGCCATGTGGCTGTGGTCCTGCAGATCTCCTCTCAGTTCTTCAGCCAAAACCTTCCATACTTCGTCGTTGGTCATCCACCAGCACGGGCTCTTCTACGTTTACGAACTTGACTTCGCTCCATAGCTCTACTTCTCTTACGAGCTCGTCCTTGCTTACGAGTTCGACCTCGCTTATGAGTTCGACCTCGCTCACGAGTTCGGCCACCCCGAGATAATTCCAAATCATATGTTCTCTTCGAGTTCGTCTTCTTCGTTCCATGAGCGAGAGCTCATCCACGCTTACGAGCCCAACTTGGTCATGACTTGACTTGATTCTGAGCTCAACTTAAGTCACGAGCTCGACTGCGTTTATTCTCTTCCGAGCTCGCTTGAGACTTCGCTCGGCATCCTCGCTTCTTTCACTCTTCCTTTGAGCTTGACTTTCGAGCTCGACCTTGCCACGAGTTCGACCTCGCTCACGAGTTCGACCTCGCCATGAATCGACCGCTCACGAGTTCGGCCTCGCCACGAGTTCGGCCTCGCCACTGCGTTCGACATGGAGCTTGGCCGCCTCGTGAGACCAAGATCGCTCTTTTAATCGCTCTTCCCGCTACATGCCATGGGCGATTAAATGATGCTTAAAATGCACATGAAACCCCATAAAAGCACTTGACTCAATCCTACACACACACACAAAGCATAACATAAACATATAAAACAACACAAACATACAATGTAACACACAACACTCAAGGTTATTATCATCAAAAAGGTCACATAATAACTCTTTTATAAGAGTTATCAGTATCAGAGCCCGGGGCTCGATCTATAATTAATTAATTCGTGTTCTAATTTAATTGTGGATTTTCGATATTTTGAATTTTAAAAAAAATCTGATTTTGGAAATAAGAAATTGATTTTGTGTAATTGGAAAATCTGAAATTTTGGAAATTTTTTACCGGCTACCATCTCTTCACCGGAGACACGCCGCCGCGCCGGGAAACGGGAGGACACGGCGGTCGATGACGCTGCGCGAGGCGTGCACGTTCGTCGCCGCCGCGACTGTGCTGTTGCAACACGAGTCTCCTCCGCACGCTTGGCGTGCGCCTTCGAGATCTCCACCGGGAAATGCAGAGTGGCCGCCGCTCTGGAAGCTTCACCCTCACCTGGAGTCGACGCTATACTCACGCTGGCGAAGCAATTCCCGGCGTGAGATGGTTGGCGACAGGCGGAGAAGGATGAAGGGGCGAATTCTCCGATGAAATCGCGGCTGTGGAAAGGCGTGAAGTCGTCGGCGGAACACGGTGAAACGCGGCGGAACGGGGTGGCGGCGCGATGTCGCGCATCGCGCGCCCAGAAACCCTAACGGCTTCCACGCACGGGCTGGGCCGTTCTCGCGTGTGGGCCGTGGGCGCTTCGCTGGGCCGCGGGTTGCGGGTCTCTGGACGCCTTTTTGCTGGGCTTGGGCTGAAGGCATGCGCAGGCCATGAACCTCCTTGTATCTGGGCCGCGGCTTGGAGCATATTTTGGGCTATTTTAAATGTGACAGTCCATTTGGGCTGTTACAGAATTTAAAAAAAAAATGTTTTATCTTTTATTAATTTTGAATTAATAAAATTTAATTTCCAATTTCACAAATAAATTTATTAATTGGATTAATAAGTTTTGTTTTAATGTTATTATTTCAAATAAAGTAAAGAATTGATTTATTAATTAGATTAATAAATCTTATTTGATTATTATTTTAGAAATAATAATGCTACATGAATATTTATATTGATTTGGAATTAATATAAATGCATAAATCCACAATTTAATTAGAGAATTAAATTATTAATTAGATTAATGAATTTATTAGTTGAGCCCTATTTGTTGTTTTTCCGTGATAAGCATGTTATTTGATTTTATGCTTATTTTAACTATAGTAGTTAGAGACCGTTTTATTGTTTGGGTGGCGGTGCCCAATATTTGTAGTCCGTGTAACTATGTTTGGGTAGACGGCCCCAATATATATGGTCCGCGTTTTATGCTTGGGTAGGCGGCACCCACCATTGGCGCTGTAGATGAAAGTCTTTGCTCGTTCTTTGCGTTCTAGTTGTCAATAGTTAGCTCACAAACAAACCGAAAACCGATTGTCCCATCTTTAACAAACCACCTTACTAGTTGATATTACACTTGGAAAATACCTTGTCGCTCCATCTTGCTATTTTGATTTATCTTTTGAAGAATTTTGGATACTTCCTTCATCCGATGTTCTATATACTAGTTGGTAACAATGTAAACATGATTCCATTCGATTTTCGTGATGACAAGCATTTGATCCTTACGCGCGAGACCTCCATAATGTTGGCGGATGGTTGCAGGAATTGACTTGTCTCATTTCGCCCGCTTCTCTAAGAGGCCACCGGTTATTAATTTGGTGCACCAACAAAGAAATCTTGTGAACTCAATACCAACTGTCGAGCCTTAATGCTGGCGCCTCGCCTTGAGTTTCAAACGCTCGGACGAGTCATCGTAGGATTATGATTGAGGAAAAGCGAATCTTGAGCGAGGTCATCTGTTGGGAAGTTGGCTACGAGATGGATGTCTTTTGTTATAGGGTAACTATTTTTTATTTTTATCCCTGATAGGATATGGCCCAACCTCTCAGGCCCAATAGCAAGCCCCAAACGAGCTGGGCCTAACCTAATGTTGCCCTACTCGGTTACGCCTAAATGACGATCCCCAAACCCTAATTATGGATAACGGTAATGAGGTAACGGTATAAATCATGGGTAATAATGGTGGAGATCATGGTCAGTTATAGGAGAATCATGAGCCCGCCAATCAAGGGATTCGTGGCAAGGTTTACGTTTGTGTATAAATAGGAGTTAGATTGAAGGTAAAAGGGTTAGCAAATTACTGAATACTAGAGTCCTTTGAGATACTTGCAGAATCGAATTATAGTAAACATCTTGAGGATCATCTCTTCCGTGGGCGAGATCTTATTCTTGATCGAACCACGTAAAAGTCTCGTGTTCTTTCTTCGCTTTCATAAATCTACACACTAGATTTATCATTGGCGGCGTCTGTGGGAAACTCTTGAACAAAAAGTCGTGTTTTCTACAATCTAATGGCAAGGACACGTACAAAAGCTAGTACCGCCGGCGATGTCGGTAACAATCGTGCAGAGGACGATCAGGTGGTCACACAACGCCGGGGAAAGGGGATTGCGGATGCCACCAGCGGTCACACACCTGAGGGTTACATGGAAAATGCTTCCATACACCCTCAGGATCGCCGCCCCAACGAAGAGGAAGACACCGACCTCGACTGGGTGAATGCGAGGTTCACCGCTCCCACGAGGTCCTCGGTCGAGCAAAGGTCCGAGTTCCTCAACGCCAACCTCAATCAATTCCGAGTTTCCTCAACCGGAGGACAAATTATCTCTCTTTTCAAGGGAGATTCGGATACACGCCTTGCCACAGCGATACCGGGGCTCCGAATATTGCCGCATACGATGGCCTTGGAGATCCTTCCCGACTTCCTATTTGCCTATACCACCAATATGGCAAACCAAGGATGGAAGATTTCCATATGTAAGGTCTTTCCCGAGGTGCCGATCTCCAACGCCGAGTTGGTTCACTCGCTTCGCCGTATCAAAGATCCATTGCTTCAAAGACCTCATGGATCGCCTCAAATAAGCGTTTTTACCGTAAGATGCCGCCAACAACCTTCATCCGATCGCATAAATCCGTCAAGGACGGACGAAACAATGTCGAATTTCGTCTCGATTCATCATGGAATCCCTTAAAATAGATGAGTAACGATCTCTACATCATCAACGATTCAAGAACGGATCCGACCGGAGCTCAAATAAAGAGATCACCGTGAATGCGACCAAAGACGACTAGTCGCCTTTGGACCACCGTTGACAACTTTGTCAAAGGGACGAGTCGGACGGAAGAGAGAGATCCGGGATGAGCGGTTGAGAGAGGAAGCCGAGGATCGGGGCGAGGTGCTGACGCCGAAGTGCGTTCGAAAGAATAAAGAAGGGCCGATGAGAATCAAGGTGGGACCTCGGCCAAACCCCGTAATAACGATCGCCTCTATTCAAATCCGGTGGAAATATTTGAGCTCACACCGAGCTCTTTCCAAAACCTCCTCCTATGAAAGGAGGATCCAAAAAAAGTCAACGGAAAGTATTGTGACTACCACCGAGTGCGGTCACGATACGAAGATTACTGCAAGTCCTTGAGCTCACAGTTGACGAGCTCGTCAGGAAGGAGCCGAAGAAGTACACCGCCGATCTGGGCCGAGTAATAAAAAGCGCAGAGGAAAAATGGAGGTGGTAACAATCATGACCGACCTCAACGGCAACCCGACCGAAGATGGCGAGGACGAAGGTCCCAATGCAATGGAGCAGTTTACGCTATAACCGGATGCCAGTTAGTGCACGAGGTCGTCGCTTAGAAATGAAGCTCGAGGTCGACCTCAAGAGTCGAAAACAAGCGACCTGTGATGGAGAAAACATCGTGTTCTCAAAGACGACCCAAGACCCAAGATCATGCCTCACGGGATGCCATTACAATACAAGCCGTGGTGGGTAACAAGAATGTACATCGGGTCTACATTGACATCGGAGCCTCCGTTAGCATCATATTCGAGCTGCTGGATAAACTTGATGTCGGAGGAATTAGTACACCCCGCGCCTTCCCAGCGGAGCTTTACTCAAGAGGCGGTTCAACCCGAAGGTGTCATTACCCTTCCGGTTACCGTAGGGCGCCTCCTGTGCGGTTACCAAGGCCATTCAATTTTCCGGTCCGAGCTCCTCTCCATACAACATTATCTTGGGAAGAGATTGGTCAGATGCAACGAGAGCCGCCCGCTCCGTGTACCACCTCACCATTAAGATACCCACCCCATGGGTGTTAAGCATTCGGGGTGACCAAACGGCGACTAAAGAATGCCTACGAGTCTCAACCAAGATGCGGCCTTACCTCGGGCCTAGCAATTCTGAGAACCTCCGGTTGCCACCTGGGATGATCCGACCGAGAATCTTGACTATCGACGACGACCTAATTCTTCCAAAGTTGTCAAGGTTGGTACCAAGGTTCACCAATATTCGATAATGTCGTCATGTAGCTTCTAAGGAATATAGAGATGTATTTGCATGGTCTCCATTGGATATGACCGGGGTCTCGCCCGAGCTCATAACTCATCGACTCAACATTGATCCGCCACTAAACCAATTCGGCGTAAGAAGAGAAGTTTTGCCGCGAGCGGCGCGATCATAAGAGATGAGGTAACCCAACTCGTGAGGCTAAAATCAGACGAGGTTAAATACCCAACTTGGATGGCTAATCCCGTTGTAGTTCGAAAGCCGGAGGGATGGCGCATGTGTGTCGACTATACCGACCTTAATAAACATTGCCCAAAGGATCATTACCCTCCCGACATTGACAAGAAGGTGGAAGCATTGGTGGGGCATGAGATCTTGATTTCTGGATTTATACAAGGATACCACCAAGTCTTGATGAGCCCTAAGACGCCCAAAACAAATGCGTTCATTCTTCGACTTGGTGTCTTTGCCACCGAAAGATGCCTTCGATCCAAAAAGCTGGAGCTACCTACCAAAGAATGGTGGATCGATCTTCAAGGATCACATAGGAGAAATTGTTGAGGTCTATGTCGGCGATATAGTAGTCAAAAGCAAAAAGTCGAGAACTGCGCCATTGACCTCGAAACTATTCTTCACCTCCTCGTGTCGGCCAACCTCAAGCTCAATCCCGTAGTGCACATTACGTGGTGAAGGCGGGTAAATTTTTGGGATCTTTGGGTTTCTCGAGAAGGCCTGAAAGCCAATCCTACAAAGGTGAAAACGTGCTCGACATGCGGATCCCAAAACCATCCGTGAAATACACAACTCACGGATGCCTGGCCGCCTCGGCCGATTCCTATCTCGAGCTGCCGAGAAGACTTCCTTCTTCAAGATCCCGAGGAGAGCTCCAGATTTCACCGGCGGAAGAACACTGTGTCGCCTTCACACACCGAAGGAATATCTCACCGACCGCCGACACTATCCGCCCCAAAGCAAGGTGAAACTCTATCGTTATATCCGCCACCTCGGACGAGGCAATTAGTCTTTAGATTGGTGCGAGATGAGACGGGACGGCAACTCCCCATCTACTTCATTAGCCGAGCTCTCAAAGGACCGGAGATGAGGTACACCAACCTCGAGAAGGTAGCTCGGCCTTGGTGAGCGCCAAGCGACGCCCGGCCTTACTTTCAAGCTCATTCTATCCGGTACTAACGGACTTGCCTCTAAGACAAGTCTTATCAAACCGGAGTCATCTGGGCGAATAGCTAAGTGGAGCCTTTGGAGCTCGGCGAGCACGACATCTCATACTCCCCGGTGCCGGCTATAAAGGGCAAGCCCTTGCAGTTTCTGGTGGAGGTCAAATTCACCGAGGTCGCCTCTACCAATGAGGTCACTCCCACCCTCACGGCAGAGAACGACTTTGCATCACTGCTTGGATGTTGGCGGATGTACGTGGATGGAGCTTCATGCAAGGCGGGTAGCGGGCGGGTATCCTTCTCCTCGGCCCGGATAAGCAAGAGGTGACATACGCCCGATTTACCTTCCCACCACCAACAACGAAGTGGAGTCTGACACCGATCTCGGGACTCCGCTTAGCAAAGGAATTGAAAGTGGACAAAGTCCAGATATTTGGAGATTCGGTGTCGTGGTAAACCGTGTCTTAGGCACATACGAGGCTAAAGAGGATCGAATGAAGCGATGCTTTGAGAAGCAAAAGAAATGCTTGGCCTCATTTAGGTATTTCAAGATTAATCAAATCCACGAGAGGAAAATAGCGGTGACATCCTCGAGAAATTAGCTTCACATCGACAAATCGCCAAGAGAGGAAGTTCATTCCGGAAGCATTGAGGCGCCCACATCGTTGTTATCTCAAAGGTGAACCAAACCGGATGACCCTAAAAGCATACCCGAAGTTGGCACACTACCTCGGGATCGGCTAGAAGCCAAAAGATGATGGTGAAATCCTGAGTATCTTGTGTATGAGGGCTCTCTCTGCCAAGTCTTACCTTCAACCCTCCCGAGGTGCCTTGGACCGAAGAAGCCGACTCACGTGTTAATGAGATTCATAGAGGATATTGCGGAAGCCACATCGGCTCCAGAGCTCTTTCAAAGAAGGCGTTGAGGTCGGGATATTATCGCCCACCTGCTTATTTAAGATTCATTTGAATTCGTCAAAAATGTCCGAAGTGCCGACCATTCCACGGTCGAAGCTACCCTGACCGATTTGAGCAGCTACAAAGCCCACGGCCTTTCATGCGATGGGGATCGACATCGTTGGTCCGCTCGACCGAGCACCGGGTCGACTTCGTATTTAGTCGTTGCTATAGACTACTTCACAAAATGGGTCGAGGCCGAGCCACCATCGAGCCTCACGAGCGTAAGGATTCGAGACCTTCGTGTGGAAAATATAGTTTGCCGCTTGATACCGCACGCTCGGTCTCGGACAACGGCACCCAATTCATAGACAAAACTTCAAGGAGTGGTGCGAAGAACTTCAGATCGATCAGCGCTCACCTCGGTCGCATACCCACAAGCGAATGGCGGGCAGGGGTGACGAACCGCACGATCGTACAAGGATTGAAGAAGAGGTTGGACCGAGCTAAAGCGATCGGATGAAAATCTCCTCAAGTCCTCTCGTCCTCTGAGGACCACACCTCGGACGTCGCACGGGAAACCCCTTTCACTGGTCTCACGTGCCGAGGCCGTCATACCACCGAAATCGCGCACCGAGTCCACGAACTCTTCACTTTGACCCGGTGGAAACGAAGGCGACTGCGGCCGACCTTGATGCTCTTGAAGAAAACGCGAACTCGCCTTCATAAACGAAGCTAAGTACAAAGGCCGGTGTCGCACCATTACAACAAAGGGTCAAAGCCTCCAGACCGCAAGTGGGCGACTTGGTCCTGAAATAATGAAGCCGATGAGGCGAGCGTCTTAACAAATTGGATCCAACATGGGAAGGCCCATACCGTGTTCACGAGAACCTTGGCAAGGGGGCTTACAAGCTATCTCACTTATCTGGTGCGCTTATCCCTCGAACTTGGCATATTTCTCATTTAAGGAGGTACTTTACATAGTTTCGATTTCAGATCAGCCTTATGTTAGCCTCCTTACTTGCCTTGTCGAAGTGCGATGTCATATATTTGTTGAATAAAATATTTATTTTTCTAATGAATATTTCATTTCGCTTCATTTTATTCGTGTGCGAACATCTATTTGGATATACCGCATTTAACCTTCACGAGGGGACGCCCTCACGAAGATGAAAAACCCACTAAGTAGGGTACTCACTAGCGCGCCGCACTCGTAGATTACTCATTGAATTGAGCGTCTCGGTTGCAACGACATACGTACTACTCACTAGTTTGAAAGTCTACATGCATGCATACAGATTACTCATTAAGTTGAAAAAATCTACATGTATAAGACATCCAAAATTGGATCTCACCAAATTATGACCAAGTATACAGTATAAATACATTTACGACCAAACGAAGTCCTAAGCTATGTTTATACCTCTCAAGAGGAAAAACGTACACTTGGAAACGAGTCTAAATACATTTATACCTACATACAAAGTCCTACACTATATACACTCATTCGGGTTTCCGGGCTCCGCCTCTTGAGACTCACTGGTCGAGATAGTTGAACAAAATCCCTGTGTCGACGATGAATACCTGGAATGAACTCGGTCCCCTCCACCCAATCTATGAGGACGGCATCACCTCGGCCTGCTCCAGGTGCATTCTGACACGATACAGGTGGATTCCGGTTCGGGGAATGCGATCCTATACCCGAGGCTGCACCTCGACCCGTGAGCTAACTCGGGCCGAACCATGCCCTCGTCCCGAGCGATCGCCCTTCAACCTCGACTGCTGCTCGCGCTCGGCCTCGTCTCGACCGCCGAGCCGTCCCTCAAACCTCTTCTTCGGTGGACCCATTAGGCGAGCACTTCGGCATGATCGGCGTAGCCGCCCCTCCTCGAGCTCTTCAATTATTGGACGAGACGCCACCGAGACGCTACCGCGGATTGGGGCATCGTCGCTTCTGACGATCTCGTACATTTGCATGTATTTCGTGATAGAGTCGAGGCGCCTTGAAACTTCTTGCTATTTGGCCCTCCTCATCCCTCGATTACCATGCCTCCGCCAACAAGCTCGAACTCGATCGTCGGCTTCAGATATGGTAGTTCCACCAGTCCGGTGGATTACTTTCTCATACTGCATGATCTTCCGAGATCCGAGCCGGCTCCTCCGTTGTCGGCTCAGCCGCCTCGCGTTGCATCGATCGCCTCGGATCACATCTGCAGATAAATCAGCCCCACGGACTTGAGATGTGTAATCCTTAACTTTAACGCCTCATTCTCGATGGGAGGCGGACCACTTCATGATCGACCTCGTGCAACTTCACTTTCAGATTCGGTGATGATACCGGTGACATCCATGCGGCGTAACCCGAGTCACCTTCGGCAGATCGACTCTCCAAAGCATCACCTCTTCATCCTTCTCGGCGAGAGCACCTCGGACTTCTTTTCGACTTTGTTAGCAACTCATGATCGAGTCCAAGTATTGAGATGAAGAATGCTAGAAATAAGACAACACACAGGCATTTTAACAAGATATGTCTATTATTATTCAAAATGGAAGTTTGTACAACACGGTCCTATCGACCCCGGCAAATCATCCTATTACATTGGGTCCACTGACCTCAGGCTCATTGCCGGCCTCTCCGACCTCTGCTGCTGCTGCTGCTGCTCCTCCGGTTGCCGATCTCGGGCCGGCCGATCTCGAAGGATGTCCGAGCTCGGACTGCCGCCTCGGTTTGACCTCAACTCGACAAGGAATGCTTGAAGCTCCACGCCTTCATCTTCCTTGCCTTTGAGTTCTGACCTCCGCCGTCGAGTGAGGCGAAGATGCCAGGCATCCACCACGGGAAAAGAGGTCGCCCAGCGATTATGCGAGCATAATTCTTGCATACCTCCCGAGGTTCGACCTCAACCCAACCGTGTTGGGCCTTGTCAAAACTGGTCTCTCGGCCGCCAACTTCTCTGGTGGACACATATCACCCGCGGCCTCATCACGGTGCAAGTCGGAGATGAAGGAGGAAAACTCTCGACTGATAAGCTGTTGGCGAAGGCCCTCAAGATAGGTCCTTGCCCGCTAGCAAGGCGCTGTCTGTGACCGGCCCTCTCGGCCTCGGCGACCTCCTCTGGCCTCTCAACTTCGGCACGGCCACTCGCAAGGCCGGTCCTTCTTCTTGAGGCACTCTCGGCCATCTTTGCCACTTTGGCTCGGCCGCCTTAGCCTTAGCAAGTTCGGCGTCCGCCAGCGGCAAAGATCCAACAGATTCACCGACCCTCAATTTGTCCGCAGCCGGTCTTCTCTCCATGGCCTCATATTGCGGCGCCTCAACAACAAGCCCGCCATGCGGTGCATCTCACCGCCATCGAGGCGCGTCACGAATATGGAACAATTAGCAACACGTAACAACAAACTTACAAGGAGAAGAGTAGCGACTTATACCTTTGGGAAGGATAAAGTCTTTGAAGCCGGCACCTCGGCAGAGGTGGCCATGGACCTCGATCTCGGCGTCGGGCCCGAGGTTGTCGAGGACCGGTCATTAAGTCTTCAGGCGTCCACCACCACGGCCGTTGGGTGGACTCGCCCGTCTCGCCTTCTTCCTCGCGGCTCCCTTCGTTCGGAGGATGCGGTAGCGGCGAGATCGGCATATCGACTTCTCCGGTAGGTCAATCTTCACCGCATACAACATGAGAATTTCATTAGCACAACAAAATCGACGGGGAAATAAAGATAAGAAGGTTGCCTCACCCAAATCGGACCACGATCGAGCTTCGACCTATAGACACTCGACAAAGATCGTTCAAGTCATCCTCGGTATAATTGATCGATAGGATCTCACCCATATCGTTCAACAGACTTCTCCATAGGGCCGGGGATTAATTTTCACATCCTTTATCGCTCGAGGCCCCACTCATACCTCGGATACCCTCACCCGAGAAAGAAGTATCTATTTTGCCAAGAGGATACCTTCGATGGGAAGCTATTTTAAACTTCGACGGTGGTGGCGTGTAATATACTCCTCCTATAGACTTGATGCTGAAAAAACACATCAAGACTTCGAAAGAAAACTCCTCGCCTATGCCATAACAGGCCAACCCTAGCCCAACCGCCGACCTAATAGAATTGGAGGTCAGTTGGCATATAGGATCCGAAAATACTCTTGAAAGCTAAGGAAAATGGGGCAAAGGAAATCTAAGCCCACTATTAAGCTATCTACAAAATGGTAATAAACTCCTCCCGAGGGCCATCGCCTATCATTGGGTTTCGGCAAGCACCACCATGCACCCTCTGGGATGTGGTATTTCTCAGCAACCACCAAAAGCTCCTCTGTCGTCAAAGTTGATCTCGCCCACCAATCCCGATGCCATCCCATACCAAGACATCGGTGAAACCCAGAACTAAGTCCTATAGATTTACCTAGGCGGTTATGGCATATATAATCCCTTACGTTGGGATCTTGACGGCCAGAACCCGAAGCCGAACCAGAGTTATCAGAGCGAGAAGAGGAATGAGAAGGTGAAGAATACATACTTACTTTTTCTGGAGCGGGATTTCCGATTTCTTCAACAAAGTGTGAAAGAGGAATTGGGAATTTCTAAGGTTATGCTCTCTGGATTCAAACGTCGAAGGAGAAAGTGAACAGTTGCCTCTTTTAGACCTATTTATAGGATAAATGGCGCCTAAAATCTGCCGTTTCGTTTATCACACGTGCCTATCTACGATTGGATGTGTGACCGACGCGCGCACGCTTTTCGAAGTGCCCAACTACCGCCTGGCGCGTATGACGTACTCTCTGGAAAACAGACCGCCAGTCTGATCACGTAATGATTACATCGAGCTCGGACATCGGACTTGATCGCTTATTTTCTAACACGAAAAGGTGTAAATATAGGGTAAGCAAGTATCGTATCCACGAGGATTGTGTCTGAAAATCTGACTAACTCAACAAGGATTCATCATTATCCAAGTAACAAATATGGTTTTGTGAGATTTTGGGCTTGGACTCAATCCAAAGCAAAGGGTAACAAAATGCAAAGTAAATTAAAGCAATAAACACTCGGATGTTTAAAAGCAGAGAAAGACGACTAACCCTAGGGCTGCATTAATCCAATCCACAACGTATGTTTATCCATGCTCTTATTAACCAATTTTAATCCGCACAAAATGGAAGATCACATATATAACCGACAATTTACATTACGACAAAAGCGGTCAGAGATTACTAGTTTTCCCTATTCATACGTCTCTAGGTGAAAACAAGTAACTCCAAACGGATCACAAAGACTATGCTTCCTCGAATATCCTATCTCGCCTCGACTCAAACTCATTCATATCATGCATTCGATATCAATTGACAATTAACACAATTACGTAATTAACCGACAACTAAATATGCATCGAGATTGATCAGAAACCAACACATATAAATAAGCACAATCGAATCATGAATCAATGCATGGACGGTAAATAACGATAACAGGAATCACAACATATAGGATCGAATCATGCAAACCCTAGATTAGAGCGAAAACTAGCCAGACATAATAAACGAAATGAAATACGATTTAATCATAAAGACGGAATTTAAATATATAAAACCCGTGATGTAGCGTTGGATGAACACGTTGGGCTTGAATCCCAACCTCAGCGAAAAACGGAAAATTGCAGAGATCGTCCGGACGAAACGTTCCGGATCGTAAACAAAACGTAAACTAACGGAGAACAATCCGTAAAACAACTCTAGAATGAATTTATATGGAACCTAAAGCTAAAACTCTGAAAAACTTATGGAAAAACTGAGAAAAGAGGCTCTGGAATCGTAGGGTTCAAGTTGGGGGCGCGAGGGGGTGTTGCCATATATATAGGCACACCCCAAAACCCTAATTTTCCTTCTGCCGCGCCGTCTCGCGACCACCCTTCGCGGTCGCTAGGTGTGGTCGCGAGGTAATCCTCGCGCGCGGCCTTCTCGCCCGCGATCGCCTCTTGCGCCCGCTTGGTTGGTTCGCGACCGTGTCTAGCGGTCGCTAGGAAGTCGATCCGTCGCGAAATCGTCCGGTGGCTTTCTCGCGGGCTTCGCTCATGGGCACATTCTCGCGGTCGCGGTATGCTGGGTTCTCGCACGTGTTTCCTAGCGGCCGACCCAGCGACCGCTAGGCTGGTCGCTAGAAACACGCCAGATTGTGTTTTGGCTCGTCGTCGTTCCTTGCTTCGATTTTCAACATATAGACCTACACAACACCAAAAGAACACCCAAGAGCAAGATCTTCTAAAAATAGATAAAACATTAGGAATCGATACGTGGCGCACATTAAACGAGCTAAACTCATCTTCAAATATCAACTATAAACGTAAAATGCGCGTTTATCGTGACTACACCCATGTCCTCATACCGGTATATTTCGTCGGACCTCGACCTCCTCGACATCGGACCTCGACTTTCGCTAGTCTAATCACGTAATGATTTTGAGTTCGGGCATCGGTCGCGCCCATGTCCACCCCGGACCGCCAGAAGTATTTCGGTCGGACCTCGATGTCCTTTTAAAAAAAAAAAGGAGCCATACAAAGAGAGACAAGAACCTTCAACGAAAACTTGACCAAGCAACATCCCGCCTCGGAAAGCACAATCTCCGCTCACCGCCTCGGCAATTATTCCTCGACTTTTCGGGGCTATGATAGGATATGGCCCAACCTCCGAGGCCCAATAGCGAGGCCCCAAACGAGTGGGCCTAACCTAATGTTACCCTACTCGGTTACGCCTAAACG
This sequence comes from Salvia rosmarinus, assembly GCA_036937905.1. Taxonomy (NCBI): domain Eukaryota; kingdom Viridiplantae; phylum Streptophyta; class Magnoliopsida; order Lamiales; family Lamiaceae; genus Salvia; species Salvia rosmarinus. The sequence continues at coordinate 5,611,741 of CM072823.1, read as the reverse complement.
ACGATCCCCAAACCCTAATTATGGATAACGGTAATGAGGTAACGGTGAAATCATGGGTAATAATGGTGGAGATCATGGTCGGTTATAGGAGAATCATGAGCCCGCCAATCAAGGGATTCGTGGCGTTTACGTTTGTGTATAAATAGGAGTTAGATTGAAGGTAAAGGGTTAGCAAATTCATCGAATACTAGAGTCCTTTGAGATACTTGTCAGAATCGAATTATAGTAAACATCTTGAGGATCATCTCCTCCGTGGACGTAGATCTTATTCTTGATCGAACCACGTAAAGTCTCTCGTGTTCTTTCTCGTTTTCATAAATCTAGCACACTAGATTTATCAATCCCAAAACAATTCATATTGTTGTAGAGCTTTCTACTTTAGGTTCTCGCTTCATGTTTCACGAATCGTAGTTTAGTTTTGATGTAGTGTATATGGAATTTATGTTACTAAGTATTTAGTTAATGTAATTTGTGTTTCATACAAAGAATACAGTCAGATATATCGACATATATGACACTAGGGATGTCAATGAGCGGATTTTATTCGAATCACACCAATAAATAAGTATCAATTTTGGTTATGGAATCGACTCATTAGATATCAGACCCGGATCGGACCCAGATCATTAACTATGAGTCTGAAATGGTCCGGATTTGAGTGGGTTTGAAACCAGAATCGGATCAGAACAAAAACTGGAACCGAAACCGTTGTTTTAGAATTTAATGACCTATGAGTGATTCTGGATTGATATAGGTAAAACCGACTCAGTAACAAGCCTACTTAAGCTAAGATTTGTCAATAAATGGGTTTTACTTGGACCAGAACCAATAAATAAATATGGGTTCGAGTTTTAGAATCCGGACCTGACCTGACCATACCATTAAACTATGGATCTAAACGATCCGGATCTAAACAGTTCGGGTCTAAAGCGGTTTGGAACCTGAACTAGAATCGAAACTGCTATTTTGAAATTTAATGAGCTATGAGCGATACTAGATCGATTCGGATAAAACTCATCTATTGACATCCCTATATGACACGATCTTGAACTACAACATGCATTTACAATAAAATAAGATATGAGAACGAAATACCATATAGAAACATAAGGAAAAAAAAATGGTGGTCTCCTCACAATGAGACCACCAATTATTTATTTATTTATTAATTATTATTAAATTAATTCTAATTAAAATTAATTAATTTAATAAATTTTAATTGTGAATTAATAAATCATAATCGTGAATTAATAAATCTTAATTTTGAATTAATAAATCCTAATTGAAATTAATAATAATTTTGAATTAATATATCCTAATTTTGAATTAATAAACGCATTAATAAATCCTAATTTGAATAATAAGTCCTAGTTTTGAATTAATAAACCCTAATTGTGAATTAATAAACTCTAATTATAAATTAATAAACCCTAATTTTGAATAATAAACCCTAACTGTGAATTAATAAACATTAATTATGAATTAATAAACCATAATTATGAATTAATAAATAAAAATTTAATAAATTTAATAATAAATTAATAAAATCTAATTATCCTTACTCACCATAATTAATATATAATTATTTTAATAAAAAACAAATATGAACTCACGGTGAGGCGAAGCTCACCCAAGTTTTTATCAAAAATGAAATATTCTTCACACCACAAGGCTATGTAAATAGATAAAATTATCAAAGAATAGATTTTGATGATTTATCATCAGGCTAGTTTAGCTTTCCAATAATGCATAGGTAAATCTTTTTCCTTATTTTTGAAAAAATTCCCCCATCACCCTAACCTCCTCTCTCCCCTTTCAATGATGGATGTCATAACATTTTCATCCACTCACTGTCTGTCACAAAAAAGGGGAATTTTGAATATTTAAAGAAATTAATTGGTAATTAGTACTTTTGGTGAGCAGAAAAAAGTATTCGAGAAATGGAGTAGAATATTATGCTTCCTGTGTCTTTTTTCCATCAACTAATTAATTGCTGTTTTGGTGGAAAGACATAAATTCTTGTCGGCAAGATTAGTACATCGGTAAACCTGAAAACACACAAATTAAAAGTGAGTTAATAAAATGACTAATCACCAACTTCAAATAACACAAAAAAAAGGTTACAAGAATTTTATTAATTACTCTCTCCTTCTTCACATTAAAAGTATCATATAATTTTTATTTTGGATGCTTATAAAAAATTATCTCACTTTCTATTTTAGTATATCATTCTATTTTATTTTCTTCTATTTTACTCTTAAAGTCTTCAGTTTATCCACTGAAAAGACATATATCAAATATTTTTTTAATAAGTGTGTCGGTCAAACGTATGATACATTTCGTCGACGGAATGAGTAATTAATTAATTGATGGGATTTCTTTTTTTTCCTTGAAAGTCTTACAAAAATTTTACAAGTGTGTTCATGTTTCATCACACCGCACTTAGTAATATTTCAAAGAAAAGATATATTTGTATAATCACTAATGTAGGAGGATAGATTTATCTTCTCTTCAATAATCTTTCTCCATTTCAAAGGCCATACACATCGGATTTGTTGAGGTAAATTTGCATATGTAATTCTATGTGGTACATATAAAGTAAAATGATGTGTGTGTGTATATCATTCTAGATGGGATGGATCAAATGAGAATCATAAGTGTTTTGAGAATTGAGAACTAATCTTGATCGTCTATTTGAAGTGATCTTGTGGTCCATATTTATGTAAATAATAATCCATTATTAATTACTTATTTTTACAGTGAGGTTAATTAAGTAATTGCAAATTTGCTTAATCGAAATATGCTATGATTATGGGATATAGATATTTGTTTATGGTATCTTTTTCTTACCAAATCTTGTTGATGCTCTATCTTTTATCTTCTTTATCATTATAAATTGCATCAAGCAAGTTTGATATTATGTTGTGTGATAATTTTCTGTACAATTAATTTTTTTTTATTTTTTAAAAATATAGTCGTGTTCCATAAGTTAATGGTAATGAAGATTTTAATTAATTATACAAATCCAAAAGGATGAGATTTTATTTTATAACTGGGTGGAAAATACTAAAAATGTTAATAAACAATTAATTGAAAAGGTTGATACTATAGTATATATTTGACTCAATCTAAATCACGCAAGACACAAAATTAACCAATTATCAATTTTAATTCAAATCATATGAAAGATCACTTAATTATTGACAACCTCTCTCGAGAAGTGTTATGAAAGTTGATTAGCATAAATTATATCTCTGTCAGATCTCATAAACATATGCTAACTCCAAAAGAATCACTAGATTATTCTCCTTGCAATTATTATTAAACTCGCTAGGTATTTAGCTTACTTGTATTATGTTCAGTTTAGACTAAAGTATAGATCTCCATAACACAATAATGGTATTTATTCAAAATTCATACAATTATTTTTCTGTTTAGACTAAAGTATAGATCACCATAATATAACAATGGTATTTAACTCATAATTTATCAAATCTAATAATATTAATTTAAGTGAAACAGACCACTACTTCTAAAGATTTGATTGATAATATTATAAATCTAATTTAATCAAAGTTGGTTAAACAATTCATTCGGGTTCGAATCAATTCTATAATAGTGTCAAACTAGAAAATTTATCAAAAAAAAAAAAACTCGAATATACATATATATATATATAAGCAAAATATACATATATATATATATATATATATATATATATATATATTGCTTATAACCATATTTTTCTAAATAAATCAGTATTTTTATCATATAAGATACTTGATGTCGTAATAATGAATGTCATTGTAACTCGAATTGAGCGAATATCGTGTTGCTCAAGCTTAGTTCTATCAAGTTAAGCATTGACCTTTATGTACCAAATTGTTGGAGGTTCGAGCTTAATCAAACCCATCCAAATTTTCTAAATTTAAATTAATATTTAACATATCAATTATTTTTTAAAAATAAATTATATTATTCACAATAAGATTATATAATAATTACTTTTTATAAAAAGTTAGTTAGTGTTTAATACTTTCTCCGTCCACCAAAATCGTTCATTGATTTGGTGGCACGAGTTTTAATAAATTATAATGATGTAAAGTAAATGGGTATAAAAATATGTACCATGTGGATAATAAATGAATATCTCAATGGATATTGAGTGTAAAAATGTGTGACATAGGTGATTTTTTTTGTAAATAAGTAGATAGGTTTAGGATAAAAATGTAAAGTTGATGTTTTCAAAAAATAAAAGTGAATATTTTTTGTGGACGAACCAAAACGGATTAAATGAACGTATTTGGTAGACGGAGGGAGTACAATATTACCAATCATAGTATAAAAACTTATTTGTATGAAGTTAACAATTTTCAAATTAAATAATTTAATGAGATTGTTTTCGAACTAACAAGCCCAATTTTACCAACCTTTAGCTTAATTCATTTAGGCCATGTTTGGTAGTAATGCAAAGATAGGATACATATCCCAATAGTTTTAATGACTCATGAGTAAGTTGATTTCTTTACAACCCAATAAAGCGACATTTTAATGAGAGCTGTAAAGCTAACACCTGAATGCGGCTCATGGAAATTCCTCCTCGTAATCGTAGCCCTCTTTCCATCCGCCGATAGGGTTTCATTCCGATCATCTCCGATTCCTTTCTTTCGCCGGCGGAGATTCGTTTCTTGTGAATTCAAGCTCCACGGTGCACTGCGCACCTGGCGCTCTCTATCATCGCCTCCCTTTTATTCCCTCCAACCACTGCATTAAATTTTAGGGTACCAGAATAATTGAAAAAGGGAAATAAGAAGAGGAAATGGGAGAGGTGTTGGCATGGCTGCTCTTCTTCTTCATACTCATTGCTCTTCTCGTTATGATCGTTTTCCAGGTTATGATCCCTCAATACCTTAATATTTTAGCGAGACGCATTATGTAAAGAACGTGCTTTCTTTGATTTTGTGGATAATTGGTTGGTTGGTTATTTTAATTTGCAATGTAAGATTGGAGTGTTATTTAGATTTGAGATTTAATAATTTCTGTTGAAACTTTGCGTTGATGACTGAGGAGCTTGATGTTAAGCATATTATGACTATTCAACAAAATTTGAGTTTTACACGACCTGCTATGTTATCGTCATTCGCGTCTTTGGCTATATATTTTCTTCACAAATAAACAGTCCTAGATTCATTGTTGTAGATTTTTCTTGACAATAATTGGGGTGGATGCTAAGCTAGATTACATTACAAGGCAGGAAAACTTGCTTTTTAAGTCTTTCTTTTCTTTGTTGTAACTCTTGCCCTTACTCAACCACCAAGAGCAACTAGAGTAAAGGCATAATTTGCACCTCCAACAGACAAAACAAAGGCTTTTGGATTTTCCTAGTAAAAGAGCAAAAAAGTCATTTAGAAATAATGGGTGCTTATGTATTTTGGAGGATTTTGCTTAGTTTATTGTCTTCCGGTATATCTTTGTTCCTTCTATCTGAAGATAATGTGCCTTGGTTATCGTAGCTTTGTAAGTAGTCAGATTAATTCTAAAAAGATCCTAGTATCAATACCTGTATATTGCTTAAATGTTAATTATTTAGGTTCAAAAAATTGTTTAAAGTACATATAGCATAGGATTTACGATTTGAATGGTAGTCTGTCACCAATTATTATGTAATATCATGCTGGGAGGATATGTGCCTGAAAGAGATTCCGATTTTGAAACTGATGAATCAGGGATTTTGATAAATGTTACTACTACCATAGAATGACTTTGGATTATTGGATACAAATTATAAAATATTGGTTGTTAAGAAAACCTAAACTGAAGACAATTGTGGGTTGTGAACATTCTAGATCAGTATCTTTAGCTCTGCATTTGATGGAATAGATATAAAGTCATCTGGGATTACAATCTTCATTTAACCTTCGGATTCGTCGGGATCCAATTAATAAACTAGTGATATATGTACTTATGAAGGCTTTGAATCTGAAGGATGCATAATTTACACATTCGTCCAAGATTTGGTACAAGTAGGTTAAATTATGATCTTGCGGAGGAGACTTCCTCTTTTGATTGTACATAGTGGTATTTCTCACCCTTGTATGAGTGAATGACCAAGGTTTAATACCCAATTCCAAACCCAACAACAATCACAGGTCACAACAAGGAAAAGATTGATTGCAAGTTGCAGCCATGCAGGAAAATATAAGTGCCACAAGAAATTCTTATGTACAGTTTCAGAAATGTATGAAGAGAATATGAACACTGCTTTCATCTTGTAATGTAGCTTCACAGGAGAAAATTTAGTTACTCATGTTTTTCCTTTATTACAGAGTGTGATCTTCTAGTGCTTCTTACTGAAGTTTGTACATTGTCTTAATTCATCAAAACTGCAAGGTATACAGTATCTTTAACCCTTTTCCACATTTAATGCAGCTTATGTGCTTGGCAGATTTAGAGTTTGATTATATCAATCCTTATGATTCTGCGTCTCGAATAAACAAAGTAGTGCTACCAGAGTTCATCACACAAGGAGTTTTGTGCTTCCTCTTCCTTGTGACCGGACATTGGTTTATGTCTCTTCTCTGTGTCCCATACCTGTACTACAATATGAGATTGTAAGGTTCTTCTGCTTCTGCTTATGCTTCTGCTTCATTCTTAAATTAAACAAATCATTGCAGATTAGGTGATCACCATATTATATTTTCGATATTCCATGAAACATGAATTCTTTGAACTTCTTTTTAAATTTATACTACCTCTATGAACTCATAAAAGGAAAGTCAATAATTCGTTTATTGGCAATGTCAGCAATTTTCACTTCTTTCCTGATAGAGTTAAAGTCCCCAATCAATTGGCAAGTTGTGGATGAGAGATTAGAAAACTGGAGAAAGGGTAGAAATATTATTCCATATATGGAATTGTAAAACATTTGTAAGAAATCCTACCCCAGCTGAGGTGCAAAAACAACTATGCAGTTCTAATTCCTAAATTTAGCCTTATCTTATACTAAAGGATCCTCAAATGGCTAAACATTAGCATAAGATAAATACAAATAAAAGATGACATCAAATAAATAAAGATTCAAGTGATCGGATCTTCCATCAAGGGGTGTATGGTTTGATTGATAATGCTTGATTTATAAAATAGTCCAACTTAATCACATGTTTGGTTTGAGGATTCGGCCCGTGATGGATAACTTGGCCCGTGCTCCAATCGTCCACTTGGATGATAATTGATCACCCCAATTTGGGATTGATTATTTAATCTCCGTCAATCCATAATGCAAAATTCCAAAAATACCATCACCAAAATTATTTTTGGTCCTCTTTGCCTTCAAATTTTTGCAATTTTGTTACATCACAAGGGTAATTTTGGTATTATGCTGGATTTTAGTCATAATCATTCAATTTATCTTACATAATCAATCAATTTAAATACAAAATAAATAACCAAACAGTTCAATCCTACCATATCCTATTAATCCTATCGATTCCATCCACCAAACCAAACGCCTAGCAAAAGTCTAATCAAGTGATAAATACAATTCCAATTGGATAGGTATGAAGAAGGTACTTAGCAGTACTGCCCCGAAAGAAACTGATAGAGTTAATCTGGAGTTAGAAATAAAAATACTGGACTACTAAAACAAAACTACCTCAAAGAGGTCCACGGGAAAATTCCTGCTATATCAAAGCTGTTCTAAACAATGATGGTCCATAACCATACCTAACCCTAGTTCATAAAGTACTACATGAAGACCTAAAACATGAAGAACTAAGGCTGGACCCACTAAGGCCCATGCAAAAGCCTTTAAACAGAAGTACTTGATAAATAGAGCAACTAACAAGGTAAATAAAACATGCCAAGCAGGCTACCCTGCCATCTTCTTGTGCTTCTTTCCGAATCAACCTTGCCCTTGCTGCTGTCAGCATGAAAGTAGAAAATAGGTGCACTCACCAAAAACAAAGTCAGATGATCTTCTTGCTGGGTCTTTCACCTGTGCAAAATCTATTTAGGTGTAATAAAAATTCTTTCTGGTAAATTTTAACTATTTTTTTTTCCCGTTCAGTACTTGGCCTCTATAATGTGGCTACAAAAAAGTTTCATCCTTCGTAAACCATTTCCAAAAGGACTCGAATTGCTTTAAACTGCTGGTTGTTTCTTGTAATTTGTTCTCTACTGCTTTTTTCACCTTTTATTTTGTCCCCCGTTGTCTGCTTCCGAAAATCTTGCTCAGCTTGTCTGAGTGACTGTGCCAGATCAATCCAATTACAATTGGACGATTTAGAGGGAAATTTGGTGCTTTTTGGGTTGGATTAAATGGATTTGCTGAGTTCAGATTGGCTGGCTCATTTCTTTGGCAAGTTAGCTTGAATGGCCTTGAGGCTTTTCTCTTAGGTGGCCACATGACTCTTCCGCTGTGTGGTCATGAAAAGTTTGTCCGAAGGGTAATTGGAGACAGGAGATAGAGTCTGGTCCGGACCACCTGATAAGAGTTAAGATCCTCAAGCACGTTGCAAGTTGTGAAAGATAGAGTAGAATGCCAGTAGAAAAAGGGTCACAATATTATTCCATTCACAAATTGGGATACAAAACTTGGAAAACTTTTTTTCTGCCCACAAAATCTACTGAAACAACTATGCAAAAGGATCCTAATTCTAACTTCAATCCCTAGTTTATAAAAAGGATCCTCAAGTGGCTAAAACTAGCTTAAGATAAATATGAAGATAAATAAAAGATACCATCTGATAAAAATAGACATAAAAAAGAACATCAAAACCCACATCAACTGATACACAAAATCCAACTGGCTTGACACAGGATTAAGGCTCTCATCACTTTCACATCCTAGTTTGCTCCTAAACTGTCACCTTGGTTTGGACATCTTCTTTTATGTGAAATATTGGGGTTTATTTGATTTCAAGTCACATATCACTTATACGGTTATACCTTGGCCAGGAAGTTGTCAATTGGGCCGGGTCGGCCCGGCCCAGTCCAGACCCAGTGAGCCTGCCAAATTTTAGGCCCTGCCCAGGCCCATGATTGAGTCGTGTTGGGCTTGGGGTGAATTTTTGAAAAATAAATGGTACCAGCCTGGCTCAGGTTCGTCTATGATGTGGGCTTGGGCCTGGGCCAAAGGCAATATTGTAAAAAGCATGAGGTGGGAGTGAGGCGTTTTACCTTTGTGAAGCAAGGCGGTAAACCTCGAGTTGGTCCGAGGTGTAACCCTCAACAATAATGAACAAAATTATAATAAACATTATAAACAAAATATTAAATATTAAATAGCAAGTCAAACATTAAATTAAAGGGGTTTTAGGTCTTAAAAACATCAAAATAAAAGCATAAAGGTGTGCATAAACAAACAATTCATCAAAAATTTAAATATCGAAATCATCCCATTCATCATTATCGTCCCCATTCTCTCTTGTAATCTCCTCAACATACTCATCTGTTTCTTCTTTGCCAATCAAATTCATTTCAATCCTTCCTTTTTTACTTTTGCCTAGTTTACATACAATTATGTAAGTAAATAAATATATAAAAAATTTAAAAATATAATATAAAAGAGTTGATTTAAATAATGTAAACTGTAAACAACAAATTATATACAAAGAATGGCTGCATATATATTTACCAAAAAAAAAAAAGATGGCTGCCGGGTGGGTCATAGACTCATATACTGTATTTACAACAAATATACATACATTTATTCATGATATGCATCTAACAATAACATACAAAAATGACATACATAATACATTTAAAAATAACATACATTTAAAAATGGGAAACAAGTAGAAAAGAAGAAAAATAAAAACTGACCTGATGGCTGCATACGGCACATCTTTTAGGGGGGTGAGTATGTGAATTTAGTACTTTTCTCATATTAGCTAGATAGGTATTGATTGTATGGAGTTTCTATCAAATATAGTTCTTACACTTTTTTGCATCGTGAATTTGGTATTTGTCATATGCAAATTTGTTATATAGGTCGATTGGACCTTCTGTTGACTGTTATTGTTTGTTTATGGAAATGTTATATCATCAGGTACCTTCAAAGACAGCACCTTGTAGATGTAACTGAAATCTTCAACTTGTTAAATTGGGAAAAGAAGGAGAGACTTTTCAAGCTTGGTTATATCATACTTCTTCTTTTCATGTGTTTGTTCTGGTAAGCGAATTCTGCAACGAACTCCTCCTCGTTCATCATGATTCGGTTGATTGTCTTATATTTGCAAAAATTAACTCCTTAAGCACAATTTGTATGATGTAGGATGATTTACAATGCACTTGAAGACGACGAGCATTCATTTTAGTGTTTCTGTTTCTACTTCTTTAACAGCACCGGCACTACTGCTGCATTCTGTTGGATGGATTGACTCAAAGCGCCTTCGAGTTGTTATACTTATTTGCTTGTATTTTATAATTTGAGCAGTCTTTATAACCCTTTTAAGTTTTGAGTATAGGCTACTCTAATTTTGTTTGATTTTAAAGATGTAATATAATTTAAATGTAAACTTATATCTTTGAGCTGTACCGAACTCGTGTGACCCTTTTCTTTAGGAATTGGGTTTCTTATAATTTCAAATCTGAATTCTGTTGCTCTTTCTAAAAAGTTGCATTTTAATATATGATCTTTACAGCTTTTAAAAATCTACTTCTGGGTGCTATCGAACGTTGATATTGTAATTCCAATATAAATTACGAAATTGTTTACTTTTCACCTTAAAAAGAAAAATCATATAAATTAACGTTGCAGAATTAATTTCGCAGAATTAATTTCATCAGTTTTTCATTTGCTCCGATTATTGAACCTTAAACTTAAGAGGGTGTTTCATTGTGTTTATTTTAGACGGTTTATAAGTTCTAACAACTTATGTTTTAAGAGTTTGAGTTGTGATGTATCAAGAGTTTGGATAATTGAGTTTATAAATTTATTTAAAATCTTATAACATAATAAAGTGTTTAGTGTTATAAGCTCTTTTTATGCTGAATGACAAAAAAATACATTAATCATTATATTGACTCTCAGCAACATGATGCTCCAAGTGCAAAAATTCATGTAGTTGCTCGAACTTTGATTGACCTTCCATGTCAGTTGAATATTACCATTCAATTTTCTTTATTATTATATATTGTCATTTCAATCAAGAAATCTTGATTTTTTTTAAAAAGGCCAAATTAACGATTTTAGAAAAAAGGCCCAACTTTTAAGCACTTTACTTAATTAAACAAACCTATTTTAATAATCAGACATACTCAATTGTTAATTTAATTCAGAGGCAATGATAAAAGTCTAATTTGAGCCCATTTATCATCTCTATCACATCCAGTTTTCGAGAGAAGAAGAAACGGGATATATGATTGGACTATTGGTATTTCTTGAATAAATGGATAATGTATCCTTAGAGTTGGACAACACTTCCTTAGTAAAAAGATACGTCGTAAATGAAAATACGATCATTGCTCTTCTACGACGGCGTCCTGCTTGACATTCATCTCTTCAATCCATTGCTCCACTTGACTCAAGCTAGTGTATGTGTTGCGTATGTCCACCATGATGGAGTATGTGCTAAAATCCTTTGGTGGCAGGTCCGATCAATTTTATGGAGAGTAATGCAAAAGATAGAAAATTAATAAATAATAAATAAAATAGATAATTTCTTCCCAAACGAGGCCCTCGGCTTAGCCGCTTACAACTCTGTAAAATAAAACTTGACAACTAACTCTAGAGAGAACTCAAATATATATCGACTGAAACATCGAAGATTCCTAATCCTAGACGAACTTTGAAAAAAAAAAAACTAAACTTATAAGGATTCTGAAAGAAAAATCTAATCAAACTTTTTAAACATAAATTATTATACTAAGCCATGTGCAAATGGACTGACCCAAAAGAAGTAAAACGAAATCAACCTAATTAATTATAATTGATCATTCCTCGCTTACCTCGAGCATATACTCTTCACGGCACTCTATCAGGAGGTGGCGCGCATGGGAAGCGAAGGGATTCCCGGTGGAGAAGCTAGGCTTATAGCGTATGATTATATTGGTTTTATTTTACTTTTCCTAAATCTTATATCAAGTTTATTAACTTTTAATTAATTGAGCTATTAGCCGTGAAGATTGGTTTTATTTTGCTACTTATTACTTCTTCAATGTCCCTCTTTCTTCTCTCATGTGATAAATGCGATTTTTACTCGTTTAATAATGATATATTAGGATGAATTTAGATCATTTTAAGTGTGTTTATATAGTTGATATTATGTTTTTAGCTATTTTAGAAGATACTGCTCTTGTGGTTCCTTTTTGATGTTTTGTAGGCTTTTCAGGTGATAATCGATACACAAGGAAAAGAACTAACCAAGTAAAAAGGAACAGGAGGCTAGCGGCGGCTAGCCCGGTCGCGAGCTCGAGCAAAGAAGATTCTGTCACACAGCTAGCGACCACCCTAGCGGTCGCTAGCCTGGCCGCGAGTTCATGCCAAAAAGTCTCTGTATTGAAGCTAGCGACCACCCTAGCGGTCGCTAGCCATGGCCGTGAGCTCATCCCGTGGTCGCTAGCCATGACCGCGAGTTCATCCCGAAAAGCCTCTGTCTCACAGCTAGCGACCGACCTAGCGACCGCTAGGCACCGCGGCCTGATGAGAATTAGGGCTTTAGCCCATCAACTATAACTACCCCGGACCATCCATTGGCGCCTCACCTTCGTTTTAGCCGATTTTTGCACTCTTTTCATTCAGTTTTCATTCAAACTTTAGATATTACGCTTCTAGACTTTAGATTATTGAAATTCTCCTTTACGTTAATGCATTGTAATCGCCATTGGAGCAATTCATCCGAAGGATTTCAGTTTTCTACTCGGGTTTGGATTCAAACCCAACAATTGTTCTTCCGACACTCCATTACAGGTTTTATCAATTCAATTCCTATTTTTATGTTAATTTCGTCTTTTATTTTAATTTATATGTCTAGCTAAATTATTGTTCTAATCCTAAGGTTTGTATGATTTTATCCTAAGTGTGGTGATTCCTGTAATTTGCTATTTACCTTCCAGTCATTGATTTGTGATTCTCGGTGTTAAATCTTATGTGTTAATTTCTGAACAACTTTAATGCATATCTAGTTGCCAATTGAATACTTGATAGTTTTAATTGTCAATCGATCTTGAATGCACAATACGGGTAAGCCTTGAGTCGTAGCTGAGATATGAACATCCGTAGGAATCATATTCTTTGTGATCTTTTTGGAGTTACTAATTTTCATCTTGAGACGTAACAGTAATAAGTAAATTAGTAATCCACAACCATAATTGTCGTAACTGAAATTATTGGTTACTTATGTGATCTTTCATCTTTAACTGGATTAAAAATTGGTTAATAGGGAGCAGGATAAACATACGCTTTGGGTAGAATTATTGCATTCTTAGGGTTAGTCTTTTCGTCTATTTGATTTTTATCATTATCTTTATTCTCTTTGATTCTCTTGACTTTGAATTCTATATTTGAAGTCCCAAAACTCTTATAAACCAAATTGTTGCTTGGATAATAATAAATAATTATTGAGTTAGCTTCTATATTTTCGTGTTACAATCCTCGTGGATACGATACTCGACTTACCTATCTACTAGCATGTTTTCGTGTTAAAAAATAGGCAGATCAAATTTTGGCATCGTTGTCGGGGAGTGTTTAGATTATATAGGAATTACTTGCTGATTTATAATTATTAATTCAAGTTGTATTTTTATTTTTTTTACTTGCCAGGACTAATTTCCCCCTTTATGTCCAGGTAGTTTATGATAACAAGGTCCCGGGGACAACCTGCACAACCTTTAGATCCCGAGATCGAAATCACCCAAAGGAGAAGGAAGCGAGAAAGGAGACGGAAAGAAATGGCAGCAAACCCAAACAACGGAGGTATTCCTCCCGAGCATGCTGCTCGTCTTCTGGCAGAATTCACTGAAATGCAATGCCACATGACGAATATGGGAATCCTCCCTGCTCAAGAGACACGACCATTGAATTATATGTATCGACCTCCTACTGAACAGTTTCAAGGAGGTGGATGGGGCCTGAAGTGAATGCTAACAACTTCGAATTGAAGCTAGCCCTAATCATTATGGTACAAGGGGAGCAATTTGGGGGAGGAGTGACTGAAGATCCAAATGCTCATCTAGAGATATTTTTGGACATATGTAACACCATTAAGCAAAATGGGGTGCCACAGGACACTATCTGAATGCGCATGTTCGGATTTTATCCGCGCAACCAGGTGAAGGATTGGTTCAAGAGCTTGAACCGTACAGGGATCAACAGCTACGGAAAACTTTGCGAAAAGTTTCTTTCAAAATATTTTTCGCCGGCTAAAGCGCAGAGATCATAGCAGAGATCTTCCACTTCTCCCAACTGGGAGATGAGTCATTGTTCGAGGCATGGGAGAGATTTAGAGGATTGTTGAGGAAATGCCCTCAACATGGATTTTCAAGGGAGCAGCAGATCACTCAGTTCTACAGTGGACTAACACCTCACACCAGAAGCATAGTGGATGCGTCAGCAGAAGGTTGTCTGTTATATCGACGGTTACAGTTTGTTCAGTTATTTCACGTTGTAAATTCGTCGCTGATCCGTCGCTAGTCCGTCTTAAATCCGTCGCTAAAAGTGCACAAACTGGACAGTTTCTATTTGTAGTTTGGACGGCCATTTACAACAAACAACAAACCTGTTTTCAAACAATCCAAACAATCCAAACAAACCAATTACGTCCAATTCAATCCAAACAATTCAAACTATCCAAACAAACCAATTCAATCCAAACAATTCAAACTATCCAAACAAACCAATTCAATCCAAACACTCCAATCAAACCAAACAATTCTAAATCATACGATAAGTTTACAAATTCATAATACAACCCAAATATGACGAGATGAGGGAAAACAAGAGCTGATATCACGGTGGGGGGAAGCGGAGCTGGCCATGAAGCGCTAAGGCCTCTGTTGAGCGCAAGAATCGAGCTGAATCAGTGTTACACGCTATCTCGCGCTCTCATTCATCTTGCATCTGGCCTCGTATTCTTGGCGCTCGACTTGCATTTTGGTCTCGTATGCCTCATGTTCTTTGCTCTCGCTCATTATCATTCGGCCTCGTATGCCACGCTGCTGCTGTTTGCGACTATCAATCGCCTCGTATTGCTCGCTCAGTTGCCATCAGCCTCCATCTCCGATATCTCGTTGTTGATAAGCTTTGGAATCATCGGGATGGGCACTCTCCACCGAATGAGGCGACACTTACGCTCTGCATGTATGTCCGTGATAGAGAACCGACTCCAAACATCCTATTCTTTTCTTTGAGGAGCTCCCAGGACATTTTGAGAATTTGAGTCCTATCAATTTACGGTGTCGCCTCATCACTCCCCCCGATTGGCTCAACCGGTGACATGTTCCTCAACCCGCCTCGTAATATAATTTCTTACAATTATTATTTAATTAAATGCTCGTTATTAAATGCTAACGAATATACTTACCGCGATACTCGAGCTTTCTCGTCTCAGATAGCTCCGTCGTCGGTGGCATGATACTTTTGAATACATCCCATTGGACATCGCTATGTCTACTCCACGCTCTTGTCATAAATAAGTCAAACAAATTAAATAATTAACAAGTCTCACGATTCTTAAATAAATTTACTATATCTAAAACTTCAAATTAAGTACTTACAATCTCTCTCGTGATACTCGATTGCGAGCTTGAGCCACCCCGATGCTTGACTATCCCAAGACCTCGCCATCCGCTCGGATATCCTGTTGCTTTGCGAGCCTTTGCCGCCTTCTCTTGGGCGTCCGTCCGAGCTCAATATGCCTTCCAATTATCCCAATCTCGCTCGGGGATAAATGGAGGTGGGTTAAGCGAGTCCTTCGCTTGATCTTGTGAACAAGATCTTTATAGCGCTCGTGACCTTTGCGCACCAAGAGGAGTAGACCATGGCCTCGCCCATCGTATCATCCCAATAAAAATATTTACGCAAAAATATATGATTACAATATGCAAAGGTCAAATCATAAATGACTTCTTATAAACAACACGAACATTGAATTCATCGAAATAAATCGCTTGAACTCTTGAGGCACCAATTTCCAATTGAAGCCGTTGTGATTCATAATTCTGAATGACTCGTAATCACGCTGGCTATATCATTGCTCGGACACAAAATGCTATAATTCGTGAAATAAAGACATCGAAATGTTATAATTTATTTAATCGAGACATCTGAGAGATAACATACCCATTCACAATGGCTATCTTCTTCATCCCTCTCTAGATGGCACCGCACTCTTCGCTTGAGGCGGGGGTGAGAGAGTGCCTCCATGCCTTCTTCTAGGGGCTGGCGGGTGAGGCGACGGCGTGTATGATCTGGGTGCCTCCGACGTGATGACGAGGCACCTCGTCCATCGTGAGACATCTCGCAAACAAAGGTAAAAATGTTGTATTAAAATTTCACAAATAATACATATCATAACATTTTGTGTGCATACTAGAAAATAAAACATTTCTTGTGCACACTATATAATAAATTCAAACCCTATTCATCGTAGTAGTCATCATCATCATCATCATCCAATGTATGATTGTCTTCTGACTCTGATAATTCAACTCCATCATCCTCATCATCGGATGTCTCTTCAATGTCTATGAGTGTACCGTCAGGATGAACTAGTGTCGTGTCCTCATCCACAACGACATTAGTAATCGAACCTAATGCATCCTCTTGAAAAGAGGAGGTACTATCGATGCGAACTCTCATCCGAGACTTCCACATTTGATCGAGCTTTAATTTTGCATACTTCCCACCACTCTTTCATAGATTGTTTTAAACTTGGATATGCACAATAGTATACTTGAATAGCTTGATTGGCGAGGATAAACGGTTCGAACTTGTTATATCTTCGTATGATTTACGAAACCAACTTGTACTCGGAATGAATTGATAACCCCAATCGTGAAGGATCAAACCACTCGCATCTAAACAATGTTGTGGTCTTCGTTGGTAGCGAGGATATTCCAACTCACAAACCTCCAATAATCGACCATAAAATCGAGTTCTTGCATGTACGTACCATAAGTTTCACCTTTAATGCACACTCCACTATTCATAGTTGATCTTTGTGACCCGCCTTCTAATGTGTGAAATTTGTACCCATTTATATAATACCGGCACGCTATAATTAAAGTCAAGACCCTTTGGCAAGAGACAATATGAGCGGATTCACAATGTTGTTAGTATGATCTTTGACCTATTATTAGTAAAAACGATTAGAATGACTAAGCGTACATACTAAATATTTCCTACTAATAATCATCGAACACTCACATATGGCTCAAACCAAAACGGGAAGCCTCTTTCAATCGACCTTTGAATATCAGAGCTAGAGATCAGTGGATTTGATCTTTTCACATTGTCGATGAATAAACTACATCAACATATATTTACGATCCTAGTTAATAATAACAATAATAATAATAATAATTAACAATGAATTCTAAGAAAAACACGACACTTACGCCATGTAAATGTCTACAACTTTAACACAGTTGAGCAACACGTATAAACGAGCAGCTGTTGGATTTGTATCTTGAAAGCGCTTTTGGTTGAGTTTGTATACAATGTTTCTCGTTACCACTATTACAATCTCCTATCTGAATTGATTACTTGATTGCATATATATGTGTCCCTTATCTCATATATAAGTTAGATCATACGAGGTGTAGAAGATCATAGAAGTCTGTATGATTGGTCAAGCTTAATGAGATATAAAAGAATCACAACTAAGACAACTTGAGGACGAGTTGTCGGTATAGCCGCGTATAGATAAGCGACTTGACTTGGTTGTTTGTCTATGCCGGCACGTCTCGACGTATTGATGGATCACGGTGAGATGAGTTCTTCTATCGACCGTCGTGAAGAACCAAGATCTCGTGACTTACGATGATCTAAACCACGATAAGGTATTAGGTGAGTATGAGTTGTCGACCATCACTTTGACTTGTTATGGGTGAGGTTATATGTTCTAACCCAATATTCTCCGCATCTTGGGTGGTGGCGGTGCTTGTATGTCATGCTAGTTATCTCAGACGAGTCACCGTATCCGTTTAGGATGATGACGTCCCTTAAGGAGCTCAAAGGTTTATTGTACTAAACCCCGCAGTTGAGTTAGCTCAAGTACAATAATAAGGTTGAGTGGTACTACTTAAGGAATTAAAGATATTAATTATTTTAAGCAGTGAGAATGCTCTAAATAATTAATGGACGTGCGATATCTTAAATACGGGGATTCATAATGTCTAAGTGCAAGCCCGACTCACCTTCGGTAATAAAGGAGTAAGTCAACATTTATTCTCTAGTGGCATGAATGAATGTTTATAAATTAATTTATGTTCTGGGCTGAACATAAGATAATTAATTTATTTGAGGCCCATCTTTATTCCTTGCATTTGATCCCTGGGCTGGCCCATCCAGGCCCGTAGCACAGTGAAAATCGGCGCCTCTCCTACATCTCTAGGATATGATTTGATTCTCTTTATCCATAAGGATATTATTATATTTATGGGATATGCATGGATCCTTTCCTAATGGGATTATGGTAATGCATTATAAATATAAGGTAAGAGATAAGATCAAAGCTAATCCTCATTTTATCCTATCATTATTCTCGAAAATTCCTAGTGTGTATTGGGAGAGATTTTTGAAAATTAATAGAGAGAAGGAGGTGATTTTCTATAGCATTCTCCATAGATCTTCCTCACTCGACGTTGGAGATTGGGCAACCGGGATACAGTCCAGAAGGTCAAAGCACGAGTCTCGATCCGTTCATCTCGTTCATCCCCGACAGATTCAAAGGTAAACACGAGAAAACCCCTACGTGTTGCAATTAATTATATAGACGCATGCTAGGAATATAATCAATGTATGGTGAATTAAACATCCAAGATAGATCCTCGGAGAGGCTAAACCTAGTTTTCCTACAATTGGTATCGTAGCGGTATCGATATCTTGGCTCTGTTGGATTAATTCACGTTTGATTATTACGTCGCAATATATTAATTGTTGGATCATCGTTCATCGTGGCTCGGTTTTATTTTTTGTCGGATTTTGTTTTTCACCACGAGAAAAATCCGTGGTTAGATTAGATTTTTCCCAGTAAATCTTATCTGTAAAAGAAGAACGAAGATGAAAGCACGAAGAACGAGACGACGAAGACTTGCCGGGAGAAACCGGACGCACGGCGCGAGCACAGCGCTCGGCGCCATCGCGCTCGGCAAAGATCGGCGGTTTCGGTTGGGCGGGCGAGCTCGGCGGCATCGGTTGCTCAGGCGTGCGGGTGCACGATTGTCGTGCGACGCCGACACGCCCGGCGGCGAGCGCGCGAGCCATCGGGCATGGTCGGGCGGCAAGCCGGCGGCTCGCCCTCGGCGGTGCTCGGCGGAAACCTTAACGCGACGGCGGGCGGCGGCGCGCGTTTTCACGTGAGATCCACAGCTCTTGGCAGCAAGGCCGGGCGTCGTTTGTCGCGAGATCCCCGACGCTGCGGCGGGCTCGCGATCGCGAGGTCGATCATGAGGCAGCAAGCGCCAAGCGCGTCGCGATAGCGAACACGGCGTGGCGCGCGCGCATGCTCGACGGGTCGTGGTCGTTCTTTGCGACCGCGAGGAGCACGCGAGGTGGCGCGCGCAAGGCTGGCGCGTGCATGGGTTGTGCCCAGCTGCCCAGCCCATTTTGGGCCATTTTTCGCCCGCACCCATTTTTCCGCCCAAATCCGGTTTGACGAATCCGGTCCGTGCCCGCACGCGAGGCCCGTTTTTGAAGTTAATGAAGATCATGCTGCAATTCTATGTAATAGATTAGGCGGAAAGTGCGGGTTCCACGAGTGGGCCACGATGAGCGTTTTATTTTATTTTTAATCGTTCATTGCATGTCGTGGATGTTTAAATTATGCAGAAGCATGCTATGTATGTTTAAATTACGTAGACAAACATATTATGTGTTCTCGTGATTGGATGCGCATAGTAAGCATGCTAGGTTTATCGCGTTTTCAAACATATTTTAGAATTCTGCGAGCATGTTTTACATGTTGAGTTCTATAGAAAAGCATGCTAGGATTACGTGATCTGCATGGACAAACCTTTTGAAACAAAAGACTAAGCAAGAAACCCGACATATTAATTTTCAAATTAAAATGTCAAGACCTCCACTTTTTGATCTCTAAACAAAGTGAGGCCTTGTGAGTAAACGCCCACACGCTACGCTTGCTTGCATTTATCATAAGTTTGTTAGATGAGATTTCTAAATAAAACATTTTAAATCTATTGAGAAGTGGGAGTTTCATGTGTAAACGTCCACACGCGTGGCTTGCATGTGCGATTTTCATAAGTTCTCTAGAGATGGATTTAAAATGAGATAACAAAGGAATTTGAATTGGAAGCGGTATGGTCCTAGTGAGTATGCTAATTCTAAGAATTCATTTTCTGCTGTTAAAATTGTGGTCATTGCTTAGACATCACCTCGAGTACAACTTCCCGCGAAGTCCCTTCTTGCGATAGTGATGTGGTCTAGTAAGGTCCAATCATTAATTTCATTTGTCATAAGGATAAGTTGACATGGATTGAAATTAAACGACTAAAAGGTATATTTTAGTGCAGTCGGGGGTTCATGTGGCGTCGCCCACACGGGTGGCTTGCATGTGGGATTCCTTGGGCGATTGGAGGTTTCAATCAATATTGTTTTATCAAAAGGTTACAATATTGTTGTTACTTAATTATGTGCGATCGTATGCTTATGTGTTTACATTATCTTTTCGGATATGTCTCTTACACCGATTATCAATATGCTCGCACAAAATCCCTTATCGGTCTGAATTTTATCGAGTGGAAGCGAAACATTGAGAATGTTCTTCTGCGGAAGAAAATCTATTTGTACTCACTACACCCGTCCCAAGCCTCTAGGCGATTCATCTATCAATGAGGAGCGCAAGGAGCATGAGAAATGGGAAAAATCAAATAGAATGGCAAAGTGCCTTCTTTTGGTCACCATGTGCGAGTCCCTGCATTTCCAGCATCAAGAGATGGAAGATGCGACCATGATATGGCTAAGTCTTATGAAATCGTATGAGGAGTCGGACGAGAATCGCTTGTCATAATTTGACAAAATCAATAATGTCAAGTTCAATGAAGGAAAGCGATTGGTGCATGACCATGTAGAGCAAATGATCAATCTCTTGGAGAGCTCGAGTTGGTTGGAGGATATCGATGGCGTGGTCGAATCGATATGATCCTCAACACTTTGCCCAAGTCTTTTGATGACTTCCGTTATAAAGCGCCCTTTATGATAAGAGTTATACTCTAGATTCATTGCAAGAGGATCTTGTAATGTAAGAACATAAAATGGGCAAAGGTGCACGATCTTTAGTCGCACCTCAAAGAAAACCACCGCTTTATCGAAGATGAAAATGAAAAGTGGAATTCAAGAAATGCTAAGACTCAAGAAAGAGTGGGAGTAATACAAAGGGCTCTACCAGCGGTTTGAAAAAGCCAAGGAGAAGGGCAAGTGCTTCAAGTGCGGTGAGGCTGGGCATTGGAAGGCTAAGTGCCCAAGCTCAAGGCTCAGTCGCCATTTGCTTTAGTAAAGGAAACATGTTTAGCGACTTGTTCTACCCATTCTTGGGTAGTAGACACGTGTGCGACTAATCATGTTTGTTACACCTGCGAGGGTTCACGTGGACAAGGGGTCGCATGATGGCGAGATAACGATCTCCATGGGCAACGCGCGAAAGTCGAGGCCGTTGCGATCGAGATGTTTCTTTATGTTTTGATTGAGCAGCTTTAGTTTTAAAAGACGTTTTGTATGTGCGGAGTTTCGTGAAACCTTGTTTCAGTTTGAAACTATTTATTCATGGATATTCTGTTATTTTTGATAGTGGTGTTTCTATCATAAGAAATGACGAAGTTATCTGTGTTGGCACATTATATAATTCGCTTTACACTATTTCTGCAAAACATAATACCTATAACTATGTTGCATCATCTACAAACCTTAAAAGAGAAAGTTTTCTTGCAAGATGACACCACATTTCTCTGGCATCTTAGATTAGGTCACATCAATCTAAATAGGATCCAAAGACGGCTAAGAATGGGCGTTGGGTAATCTCACGGTTGTTCCGTTCCCAATCTGCGAATCAGTATAGAAGGAAAGATGTCGACCGGACCCTTCAAAGCGAAGGGTTATAGAGCTAAAGAAGTGTTGGAGCTAGTCCATTCGACTGTGGGACCGATGTCCACACAAGCTCGTGGAGGGTGCAGTATTTTGTCACTTTCATTGGCGATTACTCGAAGGTGCGGATACGTATACCGCTTCACCGCAAGTCCGAATGCTTTGAGAAATTCAAAGAGTTTAAGGCGGAAGTGGAGACTAAGCTTGGTAAAGTATCAAGTCATCATGGATCCGATCGCGGTGGCGAATACCTCGATAACAAGTTTATGGACTATCTAGTGAAGTGTGGGATTACCTCCCACAAGACCACACCGGTACACCACAAAGAAAATGGTGTGTCGGGCGAAGAAATAGGACTCTTTTAGAAATGGTTAGATCGATGATGAGTTATGCAAGATTGCCTATTTCGTTACGGGGTATGCCTTAGAAACCATGGATACTTGCTAAATCTAGTACCATCCAAGTCGATCGAAAAGACCCTTCGAGTTGTGGTTTGGGCAAGCCTGGTTTAAGCCACATAAGGATATGGGGCGATCCGGCACATGTCTTTGAACAAGAAAGTCGACAAGTTGGAGGCTAGATCCGACGCAAGGTCTGTTTATTGGCTATCTAGAGGGACGAAAGGTGGTTTATTCTATAGTCCAAGGATTAGAAGGTCATTATTAGCACTAATGTCCGATTCTTAGAAGAGGATTATATGACAAACCATAAATCCAAATTTGAAATCATTCTTGAGTGAATTAGAAGATGATCGTATTCCACCACCGATTAAGCCAAAGGTACAAGATGTCGTGGTCAGTGGGAGGATCGACACCGGATACTTCAAGAAATTGAAGTGGGTCGAGTTCCACCGAGATACCGCCATACAAGTGGCTCATATCCGACAAGTTGTGCAAGATAGAGAACCACAAGTTCTCGCACCCACCGTTGCCATTGTGCGATGGCGCCTCGTCGTGAGTGGGAGGTTGTTCGTCAACCCGAGCGATTTATGTTCGTGGGTGAATCTTGGTTTAGTCCCGGAAGCGAGCAGGCAATAATCGACCCATGGACGATATGCGAGCGATACAAGACATTGATGCAAGATCATGGCACACCCCATGGACTTAGAAATTGAGTCCATAACAGCTATCGATGTATACGAAAGACACCTCTACCGGATGGCAAGGAAGCCATAGGTAGTAAGTGGGTATCTGGAGGAAGAGATTCAGATGGAGAGGTTTCGCTTTTAAAGCCGGGCTTGTGGCGAAGGGTACACTCATTGAGGGTATCGATTTCGATGATACCTTTTCGCTGTAGCAATGCTCAAGTCCATCGAAATTCTTACGCCATAGCAACCCACTCAACCTTGAGGTTTGGCGAATGGATGTGAAAACCGCTTTTCTAAACGGTTACCTTGAGGAAGGTAGAGACATCTATATGCAAAGAACCCGAAGGTTATGTGGTGAAGGGTGAAGAGCATCTAGTATGGAAGCTTAAGAAGTCCATTTATGGGCTTAAGCAAGCCTCACGATCCTGGAACTTACGCTTTGACAAGGTGGTAAAGTCCTATGGATTTACCCAGTTGCCTAGCGAGAGTTGTGTGTATCGTTTAGATGTCAACGGTGATGTGGTATTTCTTGCACTTTATGTAGATGACATCCTTCTAGTTGGCAACAATGTGAAGTTGTTATCAGACGTAAAGAGATGGTTATCCGATCAGTTTCAAATGAAAGACTTAGGAGATGTAGCGTACATTCTTGGGATCAAGGTTTACCGAGATCGCAAGAGGAAAATGTTGAGCTTATCTCAGGCGTCTTACATTGATACTGTGATTACTCGTTTTAGTATGCAGACCGCCAAGAAAGGATTGCTACCTTTCAGACATGGCGTTCCTTTATCTAAGGAGCAGTCACCTATGACTGCAAAGGAGATAGAGGAAATGAGACAAGTTCCTTACGCTTCCACCGTAGGAAGTCTCATGTACGCAATGCTATGTACGAGGCCCGATATCTGCTATGCGGTAGGCATAGTAGCAAGATATCGATCTAACCTCGGACAAGCTCATTGGATCGCGATAAAGCATATACTCAAGTACACGAAAAGGACTCGAGATTATAGGTGGTTTACCATGCAGATAGTCTAATGCCTTTGGGTTATCTGGACTGGATTTCCAAGTGACCGTGATGAGAAAAAGTCTACCTCGGCTATGTGTTTACCTTAGGAAGTGGGCCGTATCTGGCGGAGTGCAAAGCGGCGATGCATTGCGAACTCTACCATGGAAGCCGATTATGTAGCCGCCTGAGGCTGCTAAGGAGGTCAGATGGTTCAAGAACTACCTCATGGATCTAGGTGTGGTACTGGTTTGCCCAAGAGTATCATAGTTTCTTGTGATAACTTAGGTGCGATGGCAAACTCGAAGGAACCACGGACCCACAAGACGACCAACACACATAGAGAAAGTACCATATCATACGAGAAATCGTGAGGCGAGAGGACGTCTTGATTGAAAAGATTGATCGAAGGATAACCTAGCGGATCCATTCACAAAGAGCTTGCCGCAAAAAGTCTACGTGCACGATCGAGGACTTGGATTGCGCTTGATGGCACCCACTTAGAAAGGAAACTTTGTATAAGTGGGAGAAGCAAAGTGATGGTTTTTGTTTGTAATAGCTAGTAGAGACACATTGTATACTAAAAGTTTGCTTTAGTATAAGTGGGAGATTGTTGGATTTGTATACTGAAAGCAGTTTGGTTGAGCTTGTATACAATGTTTCCTGTTACCACTATTACAATCTCCTATCTGAATTGATTACTTGATTGTATATATTTGTGTCCCCTTATCTCATATATAAGTTAGATCATACAGTGTGTAGAAGATCACAGAAGTCTGTATGATTGGTCATGCTTAATGAGATATAAAAGAATCACAAATGAGACAACTTGAGGACGAGTTGTCGTTATAGTCATGTATAGATAAGTGACTTGACTTGGTTGCTTATCTATCTTTGATGCGTCTCGACGTATTGATGGATCACGATGAGATGAGTTCTTCTATCGACCGTCGTGAAGAACCAAGATCTCGGTGACTTACGATGATCTAAACCTCGATAAGGTATTAGGTGTGTATGAGTTCTCGACCATCACTTTGACTTGTTATGGGTGAGGGTTATATGTTCTAACCCAATATTCTCCGCATCTTGGGTGGTGGCGGTCTTGTATGTCATGCTAGTTATCTCAGACGAGTCACCGTATCCGTTTAGGATGATGGCGTCCCTTAAGGAGCTCAAAGGTTTATTGTACTAAACCCCGCAGGTTGAGTTAGCTCAAGTACAATAATAAGGTTAAGTAGTACTACTTAAGGAATTAAAGATATTAATTATTTTAAGCGATCGAATGCTCTAAATAATTAATGGACGTGCGATATCTTAAATCGAGGATTCATAATGTCTAAGTGCAAGTCCGACTCACCTTCGTAATAAAGGGTAAGTCAAGATTTATTCTCTAGTGGCATGAATGAATGTTTATAAATTAATTTATGTTCGGGCTGAACATAAGATAATTAATTTATTTGAGGCCCATCTTTATTCCTTGCATTTGATCCACAGGTGGCCCATCCAGTTCGTAGTACGATGAAAATCGCCTCCTACCTCTCTAGGATATGATTTGATTCTCTTTATCCATAAGGATATTATTATATTTATGGATATGCATGGATCCTTTCTTAATGGGATTATGGTAATGCATTATAAATATAAGGTAAGAGATAAGATCAAGGCTAATCCTCATTTATCCTATCATTATTCTCGAAAATTCTAGTGTGTATTGGGAGAGATTTTCAAAATTAATAGAGAAGGAGGTGATTTTACGTAGCATTCTCCATAGATCGTCCTCACTCGACGTTGGAGATTGGGCAACCGGATACTGATCCGGAAGGTCAAAGCACGTGTCTCGATCCGTTCATCTCGTTCATCCCCGATAGATTCAAAGGAAAACACGAGAAAACCCCTACGTGTTGCAATTAATTATATAGACGCATGCTAGGAATATAATCAATGTATGGTGAATTAAACATCCAAGATAGATCCTCGGAGAGGGCTAAACCTAGTTTTCCTACAAAGACATCATATTCTCTACTATCCAAATATCTCGTTGACATATTTCCAAAAGGTGCGCCATCTTGCTTGAAGATTTGAAGCATATCCGGATAGTCTTCGCGCTAATCTCCGCTTGACCATGATGCAAATCTACGAACTTCGTTCTTCGTGATCATCAAAATAATACGAGCAAAATGTCGATGCTTCTTCTACTAAGTAAGCATTGCAGATAGAACCCTCAACCCTGGCTTTATTTCGTACGTTGTTCTTCGACTTACGTAAGTATCTACAAAATTTAGAACGTTGTTCTTCAATTTATATATATATATAGATGTATATATATATATATATGTGTGTGTGTGATAATGTACGAGCAATACCTTTCAAATGGATACATCCATCGATATTGAACAGGCCCTGCAATACGGGCTTCATCAGCTAGATGAACCGGAAGATGTTCCATGGAGTCGAAGAAACTAGGGGGAAAGATGCGCTCAAGCTTGCATAAAATCACTGGAATATTTTCTTGGAGTCTGCACAGATCATCAAGCCCTATGTTTCGAGAAGTTAAATCTTTGAAGAATAAAGATAATTATTACTGACTTTCCAAACATTGGGTGGGAGAAGTTCGCAAATGCAATCGGTAGAATTCATTTGCATGAAAATGTGATATCATGACTCTTCATCCCAAACATCTTCGCCATGTCATGTCTACACATCTACCCATGTTTGAAACGCATCCATCTGGAAATCTTAAACCTCTTACCCACTCACATAAGACTTTTCTCACGATTGTCAAGTGTATAAGAAGCCTTTGGAAATTTTCTGTTGATTCATTCATCGTCAACTACAGTGCTCAGCGAAGTATAAATTAAGTTCTTCTCTAGATTTGCTCGTATCTTTTGTCTTCCTTGGACATTCATGGTATGTTGAAGACATTATCGAACACATTCTTTTCTATGTGCATGACATCCAAATTATGCGAATCAAAGAGAACTCCAAGAAGGTAGATCCCGGAAAATACTTCTTTTCTTCCATCCAATTCCAAACCGCTTGGATATTACTCGCTATTTATTTCATCACCGCCAATCTACATTACGAGATTAGTCCCATACCATAATTAGTGACGAGCTCATCTCCGATCGCGCTTACGGTGGATCGTTAGTAATCATCGTGTTCTTTGAAACCTCTTGATCCCTTGAAATAGGTGATTAGGTGCTAGAAATTTCGATGGTTATCAAACCATGACTGCTACCACTTTTAGCTAAAGTAAAAGCATCGGTATACTCCATTTAGTACGGACAAGCTAATCTTCCAGCTGTACTCCATCCAGACAACATAGAGTATGCGAGGAAGTCACTAATTGTCCAAAGTAATGCAGCGTGCATTTGAAAATTTTGCTTTAACGATACATCATAAGTAAGAACGCGTCATCCCACAAATCTATTAACTCGCTATCAATGGTTGCAAGAACACATCAATCTTCTCCTTCGGATTACGCGGTCCGCACTAAGATCGTAAGAAACATATATTGCTCCTTCATACACGGCCACGGGAAGATTATAAGGGTAAGTATAACGGGCCATGATGAATATTATTTTCTGATTGACCGAATGGCTGAAAACCGTCGCTTGAGAGTCCCAATCGCACGTTACAATTTCGATGCAAATAAGGAAACTTCGTGTTCAAATGTTTCCATGCAATTGAGTCGCGGATGACGCATGACCCCATCATCGACCGACGATGCATGCCAACACATATTTTCCGCAGTAGCATTGGATGCATACAATCTACGTAGTCGAGGAGTTAGAGGAAAATAATACATCTTTTATATGCTACTTGTGCTTTCCATCGACTTCCACCAAATCGGTATTGCTCTTGAAACGAAGATGATTACGAATTTGCGGTCATCGATTCGAATCTTCGCGCCAATAAATCATGCAATTAAATGGACAAAATCAATTTTGTGTACGGGCAACCCCATGCCACGCAACAATCTCTTCGTCTTTGTAGAAGTCATCGAGCACGCAATTTCCATCTGGATGCGATTCTTTCATCGCCTCGATATTTGATCAAAACCCTTCTCGGTAATGTTGTTCTCTGCTTTCCAACTCAGAAGTCGAGCCACAAATGACAACTGTGTGTGATTCGAGCAACCCGACCACAAAGGTTTATCGGCAGCATTCAACATGTCGTAAAATTTTGTGCATCGAATTTGGCTCCTCTTGATCTCGTCAAAGTTGAGCTGTGGACCAGCAACATCCACTACCATCGTATGATCGTATTTGGTTGACGGCTAACATCCGAATCCACAACATTGTCCCTACTTGTGGTTGTCACTCCTTGAAATATCCATGTGTGATAATTTGGAACAAATCAAATTTTGATAAGTGATATCGCATACGATATCTTTCTTCCGATAAGGTATATTCTTACACTTCTTACGGACACTTGATTTTCTCTCCACCCGCGAATAAAAGCGAGCACTAGCGAATTCAATAAAACTTTCAAGTCCGTCTTGAAATTGAATATTTAATCCACCAACCGAACTAAACCTCTTATACATCCACTCACGATTGTCATTCATTCTTCAAGCTCCTAATTATAAATAATTAATTAAACATATTCAACATAAGTTGTACAATAGACTAATTATACACTCATAAGTTTATAAACCTTCAAACAACGTATAAGTTGTTTTGATTGAAGAAGCTTATAAGCTCACGAACACCCTCTTAAACAATTCGGGAAATCTGACAATCACTTGACATATTTCAAAGAAAAAGGTACATGACTAATAAATATTAATTATGATTGATTATATCTAATTATGATTTGATTACTTTTTTAGCATATAATTCCCAAATTTAGTAAATAATCAATTATTATGATTGATTATTCCATAATTAGGGTATATAATATTTAAAACTTCAATTTTGAGTATTAAGCGCTAATTATGATTTATTATATTATAATAATTGTAATTTTATAATAAATACTCTCTTAATTCATTAAAAGCTTGCATTTCTTTTGGTGACACAAATTTTAATAAATATAAAGTGAGTGGAGATGGTAAATAGAATAAATAAATTAAATACAAGCTTTGGACATATAAAGTATTATTGAAATAATAAATTTTGATAGTACAACAAAAAAAATGTTGAAACAAAAGATCCGAGTTTGATTCTTAAGATATAAAAAATCATTGAAAATTCGATCTTCGAAAAAACTCGCCTTTTTTTAGTAAATTGTCTTCCAAAAAAACTTGTCTTTCTTAGTACCAAATCGTTCGGATTTAAATCCCATGTACTAATAGCTAATATATCCTTCTGAATCCTAAATCGATGAACTCTTCATTATTATTTTTTTAATTTTATTTACTAAAGAAAGAATAAAACACTCACTCACTAATTTTCTAGATTATTCAAACTCTCAATTTATTAGTTGGAAAGAAAGAGTCTTATCTATTTAATCATTGTAACTCCTAAACTCGTATTATTTGAGGATTGCCCAAATTATAAGTATGTGATCGTATTATTCATCCAAATTTCACCAAATCATCACCATATGCCTAATTATACACTTAATAACTCAAAACATCTTAATTCACGAAATGATGAATTTATCATCCCAATTCACATCCAAGCAAAACATATTCACATCGAAACATATTCACATCCAAGCTAAACATATTCACGAAATGATGAATTTATCAAACACCACATATGTGTACAATTAATTCACAAAATGATGAATTTATCATCCCAATTCACATCCAAACTTATCAATTTCACAAGCCCAAATCACAAGACTAACATTCATGCATCATTTTCACAAACTCCACTAAATCCGTTAACATCGTGCATAAACTCAACACATCCTAGCATATTAACATAATTAACAAATATATATCAACAAAATCAAAAAAAAAATGAAATACAAATCAATAAAAAGCAAATATAACACAGACGATCTGAGACGATGGTAGGCGGCGATGGCGGCATGCAAGCGGTCATGAATGTGGTAAGTCTGGATTGGGGTCGGAAGGGCGCGGCAGCGGGCGGGCGAGGCGGGTCAAGCGGGTTAGGGGGGGTGAGGAGGTCGCCTTGGTCAGGGCGGCGGCGGCACGCACACAAGACGGCTGGACGACGACAGCAGCGGCGGTCGAGCACCTGGCAGTCTTGGGGGCGACGGAGTTGGGGTTGGGATGGAGTTAGGTTAGGCTCGAGATATGAAATTGGGAAGAAATCCGTATGATATTAAATTTTTAGCGATGGATTAACGACGGAAAAATTAAATCGTTACAATTAAAAGCTTCTAACGACGGATTAACGACGGAAACAAGACCTTAACGACGAACTAAATTTAACGACGGATATGTGTCCGTCGTTAAATTACGCATGTAATTAAAAAATAAAAATAGTTAATATAACGACGACTTGATCCGTCGTTAAATTTAACGACAGTATGCTGACGGAAATTCCGTCGTTAATATTATTGGAATAAATAAAATCAAAATTAATATTAACGATGATTGTTTTTCGTCGTTAAATTAAATACAAAAAATTAAAAATCCGTTTATTTAACGACGGATCGTGACGGATAGAGTTTAACGGCGGACATAATCTGTCGCTAAAGTATCAATCGATAAAAAAATAAAAAGGTTAATTTTAACGACGAAATTAGTCCGTCGTTAAATTTAACGACGGAATAGCGACGGGGTAGCGTCGTTGTCGATTCGCGAGATATTCCGTCTCGTTCCGTCGTGATCAGTCGCTGATCCGTCGCTAAAATAATTCCTTTCTATTCCATCGCTAATCTATCGCTGATTCACGACCCGTACTTTGGCCGTCGCTAATCCGTCGCTGATCGATCAGATTATTGTAGTGGTAGCTCAAGTCACCACTGCAGAGCCGGACTTAATAGAGACGGAGGACAACAACTATATAAATCAGAGGAACCGTCAAGGGAAAAATCCGGCATATCATCCTAACAATAGGAACCATCCCAACTTCTCATATGTCAACCCCAATAACTTCGAGCAACCTCCACCAGGCTTCACAGTATAGAATGGAATGATTCAGGAGGCGAAGAAGCAAAGTCTGGAGGACATGATGCAGCAGTTGGTTGTGAGCAACCAACAATTAGCAACTCAGCAGAACTCATTCATAAGTAATACTGGTCAGAATATGACACATTTGGAATCCACTGTTACAGCTATGGGGAAACATATGAAGATGATGGTGAACTAAATCAGTCAGATAGCTGCACAGCAGAATGGGCAACACAAGTCGGGCCAATTTCCAAGCAATACGGAAGTGAACCCGAAAAATCATTGCAATGCCATCCAACTGAGAAGTGGAACAGCTTATCAGAACCACCAGGAACAAGATAAAGTGGATATGGAAGAGGCACCGGGACAAATGAGCCGAGATAAAGGGAAAAGTTCAAACAGAGAGGAACTAGCGACCGAGCTAGCGGTCACTAGCCCGGTCGCTAGGACGAGTACATAACGTTTAGTGGAAGAACTAGCGACCGACCTAGCGACCGCTAGGCCAGCCGCTAGGAAGAATACAGACGCGTCAGTCAGAGCTCGCGACCACCCTAGCGATAGCGAGGACGGCCACGAGTCAGACTCAGCAAAGACTCTTCCGACTTACACTCCTCCGGTCCCTTTCCCAAGTCGGCTAGCTAAGCCAAAATATGACTAGAAGCTGACCCGGTTCATGGAGATATTTCAGAAGGTGCACATCAACATTCCATTACTAGATGCACTCAGAGACATGCGGAGGTATGTAAAGTTCTTGAAGGATGTTGTAGCCAACAAGAAGAAGTTGGGAAAATTTGAGACTATCAATTTGTCTCAAGAGTGAAGTGTTGTGCTGCAAAAGAAGTGGCCGCTAAAGCAAAAAGATCCAGGCAGCTTCACGATCGCTTGTGTCATTGGAGGGCAGACTTTCTCCCGAGTTTTGTGTGATTTAGGGGCAAGCAGCAACCTGATGTCGTTGTCCATATTTAACAGATTGGAGATTTGAGAGATCAAGCCTACTACTATTGCTCTCCAGATGGCAGACACATATGTTATCTATCCAAAGGGGATAGTAGAAGACGTACTCGTCAAGGTCAAAGATTTCATCTTTCCAGCAGACTTTGTGGTCCTTGACATACCAGAAGATGGAAACACGCCTCTCATCCTGGGGAGACCGTTATTAGCTACAGGCCGGGCACTCATTGACGTGCAGGATGGAGACCTTACCTTCTGGGTCAATGATGAAGAGATGAAAATCTCTATTTACGACGTAATGAAGTAACCCGAAGAGAAGATAATGGAAGAGTGTCGAGTCATTGAGCAGCTGTCTTCCACCCATTTACAGTCAGAAGATCCTGTTGAGTTTTGCATCCAGAACTCGATTTTTACTTCCTCAGACCTCAATGAAGCTTATGATGAGATCTTGGAGTACCTTGAAGCCATAGAAGAAGTAAAGGCCCTCCCCAAGGAGTCAGTGCCTTACT
The DNA here is from genome assembly GCA_036937905.1 of Salvia rosmarinus. Lineage (NCBI taxonomy): Eukaryota > Viridiplantae > Streptophyta > Magnoliopsida > Lamiales > Lamiaceae > Salvia > Salvia rosmarinus. Next base: position 5,578,897 of record CM072823.1, on the reverse strand, counting down.
TAGATGTGAGGAAACCAGTTGGAGGAGAAGACACTGTAGTGGCGACAGAAGAGCACACGCCCAAGGTAGAATTGAAAGAATTACCTAACCACCTCCATTATGTCTTTCTAGGAGAAGATGTGACTTGTCCAGTTATAGTCTCCTCAGAGTTTACAGAGAAAGAATTGACAGTGAAAGAATTGACAAAGCTTATGGCCGTGCTGAAGCAGTACAAGTCCGTAATTGGGTGGACTATTTCTGATATCAAGGAGGTCAACCCTTCGATTTGCATGCACCGGATACTGTTAGAGAACGAGAACAAACCGAAGGTGCAACCTCAACGCCGACTGAATCCGGCAATGCAAGAAGTAGTGAGAAATGAGGTGCTGAAGCTGTTGGATGCTGACATGAGCTATTCAATATCAGATAGTGAGTGGGTGAGCCCAACGCAAATGGTATCCAAGAAAGGAGGTGTCACTGTGATTCGAGATGACAAGAACGAGCTTGTGGAAATAAGGCTCGTGACCGGATGGCGTGTGTGTATTGATTACCGTGCATTGAATGCAGCCACAAGGAAGGATCATTTTCCCCTGCCCTTTATTGATCAGATGTTGGACAGACTGGCAGGATACGGGTTTTACTGCTTCCTGGATGGATATTCGGGATACAATCAGATTGCCATCGCCCTAGAGGACCAACACAAGACGGCTTTCACGTGTCCTTATGGAGTATTTGCTTACATGAGAATGTTGTTTGGTTTATGCAATGCACCAGCAACCTTTCAGAGGTGTATGATGTCCATATTCCATGGTTTGATTGAGAACATTATGGAGGTATTCATGGACGACTTTTTCGTTTTTGGTTCTTCTTTTGACCATTGTCTCCACAATCTGTCTCAAGTGTTACACAGATGTGAGGAGACAAACTTAGTGCTCAACTGGGAGAAGTTCCATTTTATGGTTAAGGAAGGTGTGGTACTTGGCCACAAGGTATCTGCTAAGGGCTTGGAAGTGGACCGAGCCAAGATCATTGCAATCGAGAAGCTACCTCCTCCCACCAATGTCAAATCAATTAGGAGCTTTCTCGGACACGTCGGCTTTTACAGACGCTTCATCAAGGATTTTTCCACGATCACGAAGCCGCTGTGTGGATTGCTAGAGAATGACACTAAGTTTGTGTTCACCAATGACTGCATGGGGGCATTTGAGAAACTGAAGCAGGCTTTAATCTCAACTCCAGTTTTGGTTTCACCTGATTGGAGCCAACCTTTTGAGCTGATGTGTGATGCCAGTGACTGGGTAGTGGGAGCTGTTTTGGGGCAGAAAAGAGATAAGCTATTCAGAGTCATTTATTATGCAAGTAAGACGCTTGACTCGGCTTAGAAGAATTACAGCACCGCGGAGAAGGAGCTACTTGCAGTGGTCTATGCTTTTCACAAGTTTAGACCTTATTTGGTGGGCACCCACACTATTATCCATACCGACCATGCAGCCATTCGCTATCTATTTAACAAGAAAGACTCGAAGCCCGGATTAGTGAGATGGATTCTCCTCCTTCAGGAATTCGACATGGAGATCAAAGACAGGAAAGGCTGCGAGAATATGGTAGCAGACCACTTATCTAGACTGGAGAAGCCAGTAGAAGGGAAATATAAGAGAATTGGGACCAAGGAGAACTTCCCAGATGAGCACATTCTGAGCATAGTTGATCATACTCCACGGTACGCTGATTTTGTGAACTATTTGGTTATTGGAGTAACGCCCCCTTCATGCAGTTTACATCAGAAGAAGAAATTTCTCCACGACGTGAAATTCTATTATTGGGATGATCCCTACCTTTACCGTCGATGTGCCGATGGCCTGATACGTCGCTGTGTCCCCCAATGGGAATGGGAGAAGATTATTCATGAGTGCCACAATTCTTTGAGTGAAGGACATTTTGCAGCGGCCAAGACTGCAGCAAAGGTTTATCTGAGTGGATTCTATTGGCATTCCATCTTTAAGGACTGCCAAACATTTCTGAAGAGCTGTGACATATGTCAAAGAATGGAAAACGTCACCAAAAAGGACGAGATGCCTCAGAATAGCATCATGGAAGTGGAGTTGTTCGATGTACGGGAATTGACTTTTTGGGTCCATTCCCCATGTCTTGTGGTTTCACTTACATCTTGTTTGCTATGGAATATGTGTCTCGATGGGTGAAGGCAATTCCCACAGCCACTAGCGACTCCAAGGTAGTAGTTAAATTCCTTCATAAAAATATTCTAACTTGCTTTGGTGTACCTAGGGCCTTGATCAGTGATGGAGGGTCCTACTTCAACAACAAGTGGCTAGGCAATGTCCTAGCTAAATATGGAGTAAAGCACATAGTCACCTCTCCATACCATCCACAAGCAAATGGGTAAGCTGAGCTCGTAAACCGAGAGATCAAGAGGATATTAGAGAAATCAGTCGTCCAAAGGAAGGATTGGGATAAACAGTTAGATGATGCTCTGTGGGCCTACAGGACTGCCTATAAAGCCCCTATAGGTTTATCTCCATATCAGCTAGTATTTGGAAAATCTTGCCATCTGCCGGTTAAGTTGGAGCATAAAACCTATTGGGCCACCAGAAGGATAAACATGGATTTCAAGGAGGCCGGATTGAAAAGGGGCGAACAATTGCTGGAACTAGACGAGTGGAGAAACGAAGCTTTTGAGAACTCCCGCATTTACAAGGAAAGAGCAAAGAAGTTCCATGATCTCACAATTCGCCCAAAGGGGTTCTCGCCAGGAAATGAAGTGTTGCTCTACAATGCCCAACTCTGTCTCTTCCCGAGAAAACTAAAATCAAGATGGTCAGGACCGTATACTGTCTACAGGGGACATGCCAATGGGAGCTATGAGCTGCTAGATTCAAATGGCAACATCTTCAAGGTTAATGGGCAATACCTTAAAAATCATACTTCAAGTCTCACTTCAATCGAGAAGTCAAGGTGACCAACCTTAATGAACCATGAAGAGAGGTAACGTCGAGCTAGCGACAAAAAATTTAGCACTGGTTGGGAGGTAACCCAATGTGTTTACGTGTTTTATGTTTATTCTTTTTAGCTTGTTTTGTTTTTCTGTGTTTTTGTCTTTTCGTGTCGTTTTTTTTGTGTCCCAAAATATAATAACTTTTATTAAAAAAAAAAAATTGAGTCATGACTAGCGACCGAGCTAGCGGTCACTAGCCTGGTCGCTAGCGCAATACAGAACGTTTTCAGCAAAAACTAGCGACCACCCTAGCGATCGATAGGGCGGCCGCTAGTCCCATTACATAATGTTTTCATCAAAAACTAGCGACCGAGCTAGCAGTCGCTAGGCGCGACCCGACACGAAATAAATGCAGCGACCCGCACGTTTTTGCTTTGTTTTTTATTTTTAGGTTCTCCCTCATTTTTCACACATTCACACACGCAAAAACTCCCAAAAGCTCTCAAAACCCTAGTTTTTTCACTCATTTGTGCTTTCAACGTCTTTTCCACTCAAGGTATGCTTAATTTCTTCAAATCTTCTTTGATTTTAGCTTGTAAGCATGAATTAGAAGAGTTTGAGCGATTATTTTCTTCTTTATGTGGGATATTGAGGAGTATATGAACTAGAACCTAATTTGCTAGATTTGTATGGTTTTTGAGCATGCTTCTTACTTTGTTAGGTGTATATGTGTTCATTGAAGTTGTTTTGTTGGATTAAATCGCCTACATTATGTTTTTGGGGTCGAAATCATGAAACCCTATCTGCTAGAGGAAGCAACTAGCGACCAAGCTAGCGATCGCTAGCCTGGTCGCTAGCCAGTAGCTCGTGACCACCCTAGCGGTCACTAGGGCGGCCGCGAACAAAGCTATAATCCGTCTTATTGTGTGTTTTGAGCCTATGTGTGTATTCTTTCCCTTGTCATGTTATATATGAACCCAACGTTATTGTGGGGGGCGAATTTTGTTAATTCCAAGTTTGGGGGAACTTTATATCGAAATTGGGTTCACGTTTATTTTGATTTTAGAATAGTGTACTTGAGCTAACTTTACATATCTTTTAGGTACAATATGTCGTCACGCACATACGAAAATAAGAGAAAGGGGAAGGAGCCATCTTCATTTTCACAGGGAGAAACTATATCGACGAGTTTCACCCACAAACATACGGAGTATAATTGCTGAGTCCCGTCTCTAGGGACAAATGGATAAGATTGGAGCAACTGAAGCACCATCATGACCGGTTCATGTGTATTAACACATGTCAGGCCATGGGCATAGCAAATGATGTTACTTGGCTCACCGAGAGATTCGATTTATACTCTATCATCACTGCCAATTATTTGACATATATTATCCTGACGCTGGAATTCATGTCGACCATCTATGTCTACAAAACACATGGGTCGCCAGACTACATCACATTCTAGTTGGGAAATGAGCCCCGACGCACACAGTTGACGAGCTGAATGACATCATCCAAGGCTCTCCCGACGGTGGCTACATTGGTGATATAGAGAGTTCGGCCTTCGAGATGTGGCCTTTGTTTATTGATCCGAAACTGGAGCAAAATCCGGTCTATGATGCCACGAGGGCAAAGGTGAGCTCAATCCAGAATCCAGCATTTCGTTACTTCCACCGCCTCCTCACTTTCACAATACATGCCAGACAAATGCCGGCATTGCCTCTCCCAGGATATGAGTATAATGATAGGCGCTGCAGCAGGAAGAAAAATGCACGCCGGGATGTTCCTCGCACAGCATTTCCAGATGCAATCAGAAGTCTCCGGGAATGCGAGAATATGCAATGGGGCATTCGTCAGCCCATTGCCGACTTCTATGCGATGGCAATTCGTGAGGATCCTGTCTCCCTGGATATTTTCCTGGACAAACAATATCTATATGTCCAGACATTCCTCAAGCGAGACCCCCGGCGTTACCTCTGGCTTCTTTACGATAAGAACGACCAATCTATCTTCTGATTGCCCAATCATGATCTCACAAACATAATCGGAGAGAGTCTGGCAAACCCGAATTGGAACATGGGGTTAGAAGCGCATTATAACTGGGCTCAGCGCCTAAATGCACATAGAGAGGTAGATGAAGAGGAAGCAGATGAAGAGGCCGCATATGAGAGAGGTGGCGAGCTGCACCCACCATCCCACCATGGCGAATCCCAGATCTATGAGCGCTTGGATCGGATAGATGGTCTCCTTGACCATATAGACGGGAGTATGAGCTCCATCATGGCCCAATAGCAATCCCTCCTTGCCCAACAACATGCATCCTACGAGCACCAGCGGCTGATGATGCAGAAATGGGAGCAATGGCGAGGATTCTATCCGCCACCGGAGTAGCGGCATATCAGGTAAGCCACGATTCTAGAACTTGCCGTGTTTTCTGTGTCGAGATTGTAATATATGTTTTGAATATGGAAATGATAAAATGCCATCTTTGTAAACCACGAATTTATCCATACACTAACCCAATGATATAACATTTGTCACCTACTTTGAGCCTTTATTAGACCTTATTATTTGTTAACCGGATGATAGCAGGTGAGGATGGATATGGGAATCAAGGGGTGAAATGATTTGATGTATTACGTTGGGTTAAAAGCTCGTGAAATACCTCTGTGGAAAAGAATGGACCCTATAAGCTCTAAAAAAAAGAAAAAAAAAGAAAATTTGATATGAATAATGTGAACATAAATGGATTGTTAATCAAAGTATAGGTATCTCGAGTTTGAATAACTGTTGATTTAGCAAGTTGGAAAGAAAAAAGGAAATGGACAAAGTCCATATGCATTGAAAAATATAAATGGGGGTACTCAGAGTCGCATTTGAGTCACTTAGCCATATATCATCCTACCTTAACCAATGTGCTTACATTACAACCCGTGAAAAGACTTTTTTATCATAATTTGAACACATTTGACGTAGTGGAGATATTAGAGAAATGGCAAGCTTATGGTAAGATTTTGCATGGCATTGATATTTGAGTGTATACACGTCCTGAATTTTCTTCTGAGTTTGAGTGTACAATATATTATACACATGCCTTTTAGAGGGTTGAAATTGAATGGGATTTTCCTCTCAATTGTTGTACATTATCGAGTTGACTAATATCATCATGTGTACTGTTGTTTTTGAACTTTGAAAGATTTCTGAGGCCTGCTATAGATACCACATTTGCTAACGCTCGTTGATCTTTTGTTGTGTCTTTATTTTTGTTTGAGGACAAACAATGTTTTAAGTTTGGGGTTTGATAAACGCACTTTTTACTCGTTTAATAATGATATATTAGGATGAATTTAGATCAATTTAAGTGCGTTTATATAGTTGATATTATGCTTTTAGCTATTTTTAGAAGATACTTCTCTTAGGGTTCCTCTTTGGTGTTTTGTAGGCTTTTCAGGTGATAATCGATGAACAAGGCAAAGAACTAACCAAGTATGAAAAGGAACAGGAGGCTAGTGGCCACCCTAGCGGCCGCTAGCCCGGTCGCGAGCTCTCGCAAAGAAGATTTTGTCACACAGCTAGTGGCCACCCTAGCGGTCACTAGCGTGGCCGCGAGTTCGTGCCAAAAGTCTCTGTATTGAAGCTAGCGACCACCCTAGTGGTCGCTAGCCATGGCCGCGAGCTCATCCCGCGGTCACTAGCCATGGTCGCGAGTTCATCCCGAAAAGCCTCTGTCTCACAGCTAGCGACCGACCTAGCGACCTCTAGGCCGGCCGCTAGGCGCCGCGGCCTGACGAGAATTAAGGTTTCAGTCCATCAGCTATAAATACCCCAGACCATCCATTGGCGCCTCACCTTTGTTTTAGCCAATTTTTGCACTCTTTTCATTCAGTTTTCATTCTAGCTTTAGATATTACGCTTCTAGACTTTAGATTATTGAAATTCTACTGCGTTAACGCATTGTAATCGCTTATTGGAGCAATTCATCCAAGGATTTGATTTTCGCTTTCTACTCGGGTTTGAATTCAAACCCAACAATTGTTCTTCCGACACTCCATTACAGGTTTTATCAATTCAATTCCTATTTTTATGTTAATTTCGTCTTTTATTTCAATTTATATGTCTAGCTAAATTCTTGTTCTAATCTTAGGGTTTGTATTATTTTATCCTAAGTGTGGTGATTCATGTTATTTACTATTTACCTTCCAGTCATTGATTTGTGATTCTCGGTGCTAAATCTTATGTGTTAATTTCTGATCAACTTTAATGCATATCTAGTTGCCAGTTGAATACTTAACAGTTTTAATTGTCAATCGATCTTGAATACACAATACGGGTAAGCCTTGAGTCGTAGCTGAGATAGGAACATCCGTATGAAACATATTCTTTGTGATCTTTTTGGAGTTACGAATTTTCACTTTGAGACGTAACTGATAAACGCGCATTTTACACGTTTATAATTGATATTTGAAGATGAGTTTAGCTCGTTTAAGGTGCGTTTATGTATCGATTCTTAATGTTTTATCTATTTCTAGAAGATAACGCTTGGGTGTTCCTTTGACGCTTTGTAGGTTTATATGTTGATAATCGAAGCAAGAACGAAGCACAAACCAAATGAGCAATCATGCGGTTTAGCAAACCACCTGGCGGTCGCTAGGCTGGTCGCGAGGCAAAACCAGCGGCGTCCGGAGGAGTAGCGACCGCGACCTCGTGCGAGAAAGCCCTAGCGCGAGAACTCATCGGATGATTTCGCGATCGGTGCAGACTGCTAGCGACCGCTAGCCCGGTCGTGAGGTACCATGCGCACGCAAGGAGGGACCGCGAGCGAAGAAGAGCGCGCGCGGGAGATGGCTCACGGTCGAGCTAGCGACCGCGAGCAGCGATCGCGAGGAGAGGCGGCAGACGCGCAAATTAGGGTTTCCACCCTTTTCTATAAATAGGGCCAAGCCCCTTGCGCCCCCATCAGACCCCAGACACGTTTTTAGAGAGTTTTTTTTTCTCATTTTTATCTTTGTTTTAGCTTCCGTTTAGTTCTAGCTTTAATTCTTGCGTTGTTCTAGTTTAGTTTATCGTTTCGTTATCGATCGAAACATTTTTGTCCGATCGTTTTCGTTGTTTTCCGCTCGTTCGCTTGGGATTGGATTCAAGACCAACCATTGTTCATCCAACGCTTCCTACGGGTTTTATATATTTAATTTGCTTTTATGGTTAAATCGTATTTTATTCCGTTTATTATGTCTCGCTAGTTTTCATTTCTAATCCTAGGGTTTGCATGTTCGATCCTATATGTTGTGATTTACTATTGTTATTTACCTTCCGTGCATTGATTCATGATTCATGGTGCTTATTTATATGTGTTGATTTACGATCAATCTTGATGCATATCTAGTTGCCGATTAATGGCGTAATCGTATTAATTGTCAATCGATCTTGAATGCATGATACTAATAAGCCTTGAGTCGAATCGAGATAGGACATTCGTAGGAAGCATATTCTTAGTGATCCATTTGGAGTTGCTTATTTTCTTCTAGAGGCGAATCGTGATAGGGAAAATTAGTAATCAATCCCGCAATTGTCGAATGGCAAGTTGTTGGTTATATATGTGATCTTCCGTCTTGTGCGGATTAAAGCGGTTAATAATAAGCGGGATAAGCGTCGTTGTGGATAGGATTGATGCATCCCTAGGGTTAGTCTTTCTTCTTAGTTATCATCCGTGTTTTTTTTATTGCTTTATTTATATTTACGCTTGGTTACTTTTGCTTTGGATTAAATTAGAAGCCTTAAACCTTTCACCCTTATTACGTGCTTGGATAATGATGAATTGTCGTTGAACTAGCTTCTATGTTTTCGTGATACAATCTCGTGGATACGATGCTTGACTTACCTATACTTACACTTTTCGTGTGGAAAAGAGCGATCAAATTTTGGCGCCGTTCGGGGTTGTTAAGATTGCATAGGAATAATTTGACGATTTGGATTTATTAATTCAAGTTATATATATTATATTATTTTATTTATTTTTGTCGATGCTAAATTCTCTTTTCTCGGGTGGTTTATCGTACAAGATCTCGTGGACCTCACGAAGAATTATTAGATCCCGAGATCGAAAGCTCTCAAAGGAGAAGAGGACGAGAGAGAGACGAGTGCAATGGCGCCGATCCATGAGCAGGGCATTCCTCCCGAGCAAGTTGCAGCGATGCTAGCCGACTTTGCGAGATGCAGCGTCGGATGGCGAACATGGGAATCATTGTCCTGCTCGCCCGCAGAAAAGACCTGCAATCACATATACCGACATCCCACCGGCAGCCTCCAAGGAGGCGGTTGGGGCCCGCACATAGATGCAAACAATTTTGAGCTAAAACCGCCCCGATCGGTATGGTCCAAGGAGAGCGGTTTGGGGAAGGAGTCACGGAAGACCGAATCGTATCTCGAGACTTTTTCGATATTTGTGACACCATCAAGCGAATGGGGTGCCACAAGACACGATCCGGATCAAGCATGTTCGGTTTCTCGGCTGTGACGGGCGAAAGATTGGTTGAAGTTTGGACCGAATCGCATCGACACTTGGGGAAACTTTGCGAGAAGTTTCTTTGAAATACTTCCGCGAAAGCGCTAGAAGATCATCGCCAAATCTCTCATTTTGCCAAAACCACGACTTAATCATTATTCGAGGCATGGGAGAGATTCAGAGGTCTATCGAGACGATGTCCACAACATGGGTTCTCGAGGAGCAACAAATCACACGGTTCTACGGTGGACCGACATGGCGATTTAGGAGCATGGTGGATACGTCGGCGGGGCTGTTTATTGAACCGATAAGTAGACGAGGCAAGCCGTATTGTAGAGGAGATGGTCGCCAACAGCTATCAATAGCCAACGGAGAGAACACCATTGTTCAAAGCAATGCTGTTGAGAGTGATTCAAAATATGGCGATCTCATGAAGAAGTTCACTCTTTGAAGAGTCGATTGAGACAGAACGCGTCGACCACATCAATCGGAGGAATCATCCGATTTCCAACAACCTCCAAAGCAGCTTCAATGTTGAATTGTTTCAAGAGCCGAAGAAGCCAAGTCTCAAGACATGATGCGCAGATTGATTGTAAGCAACCAACAATTGACAACAAACCAGAATCGTTTATAAGTAACACCGGGCAAAAGATAAATCATTTGGAGTCCACTGTGACGGCTATGGGGAAGCATATGAAGATGTTGGAAAATCAAATTGGTCAAATAGCCGTACAAGTGAATGCACTACAAAAGACGGGCCAATTTCCGAGTGTCTGGAGGTAAACCCAAGAATCGGTGTTTCGCCATCCGCAGACGAGGTGGACAAGCACCCGAGCCCTACCGAGCAAGAAAGCATTCTGAAGCGAAACTCGCGACCGAGAGCCCGATCGCGAGTCGTCCGTAATTTTGCCCACAGATGCTCGCGGATCGAAGGCCCACGTGCCGACCACGAGCCATCGAGTGTGCGCGTGCGAGCTGTTCGCGGCGATCCAGCTCGCATGCCACCCCGCAAGCAATCGTGCGAGCATGCGATCGAGAATTAGCCATGAGCTCGCGCATAAGCTTGCACGCCAAGACGGAGTCCAGCAGCAATACCTCGCGACCTTCCGGTGTCGCGAGGTCGACCGCGAGCGCCTCCAGAAGCTAATCCTCGCACGTACACTCCTCCGGTCCCGTTTCCGAGTCGACTTGTCAAGTCGAAATATGACGAGGAGTTTGCTCGCTTCAAAGAGGTTTTCCAAAAAGTTGAGATAAATGTGCCTCTCTTTGAAGCGCTGCGAAACATCTTGGGATACATGAAATTCTTAAAAGACGCGCTTGCAAGCAAGAAGAAGCTGGGGAAATTTGAGAAAATTACCCTATCCGAAGAATGCAGTGCCGTCTTGCAAAGGAAGCTCCTCTAAGCGAAGGATCCCGACAGTTTCACGTTAGAGTGCGAGATCGCCGAGCGCACTTTTCCAAATGTTTTGTACGACTTGGGGCGAGCATTAATCGATGCCGTTGAGCGTATTCAACCGGCTACACACAGGAAAGATGAAGCCGAAAGATTTCATCGATGATGGTGACCGTCACCACATATCTAAAGGTATCGTCAAGGCGTATTGGTAAATTGGGGATTTTGTTTTCCCGCCGACTTTGTTATTCTAGATATTCACGAATTCAAACAACAACCACTAATCCTTGGTAGACCTTTTCTAGCAACCGGTCATCGTTGATTGATGTGCGGGAAGCGATCTCACGTTTCGTGTTAACGATGAGGAGCTCAAGATTTCCATATATGACGCCATCAAGCAACACGACGGTGGAAAGCGAAAGTTGCTACTCGATCATGATCGCTGCTTGCGCACACTTCTCGCGTTTAGGGGTACTCGACCGATCGAGGAAGTGCGAGAAGAAAGAAGTGGACTCGGCATGGAACTCCGGTGTATCGTTCAAGTTTGGGAGGGCCACTTCCATAGTCGGTGGTGGTCATCCGTGAATGCTAAGTTTAGGAGGATCCACGAGTTGAGAAGGATTGCCGCCACCAAAACGCCGATTGAAAAAGGTTAGTAATGGTCTAGCTAAAGGCGTTAAAATTAGCACTTGTTGGGAGGTAACCCAACATTTTCTTTATTTTGTTTTCGTGTTTTGTCGTGTCTTCGTTTGTGTTGTTTTTGTCGTGTTTCGTTGTTCTTTCGTTGTTGTGTCGATCGATCAACGAGTTTAAGCGAAGTGTTTTAATCCATGTGGCCAATGACGATAGAAATTTTGGTGAAATTTAATGATAGTGCGCATGATATGTTAGAAAATGACGCATGAATGACGTGAGATGGCTTAGGCTTGTTGTTTTTCACCATTTGCTTATCCTGTGAGACTTGAGCTTCATTTGTATAAACATCTTGATCTGATTTCTTTTAATTGTGTGATATCATGCATGTGATTATCTTCTAGAACTTACCGTGTTTACGTATCGAGACGTAATATGAGTTTCAATTTGGAAAGGATAAAGGCCATCTTTGTTAACCACATATTCACCCAAACAAGAACTTGATGTTATATACCATTTGTCGCCTTCTTTGAGCCTTTATTAGACTTTTTCTTTCGATTAACCGGATGATAGGAGGTGAGGATGGATATGGGAATCAAAAGGTGAAATTGTGATGTAGTTATGATGAGAAAAGTTTCTTTTAGAAAAATACATCCGTGGTGAAGAATTGTACCTTTGTTGTGAAAGTTAAACCCTATAAGCTCTAGAAAAGAAAAGAAAAGAAAATGTTAAGTTCACTATGAGTGTTGAGCATAAAGGGTCTTTAATCAAAGTATAGGTACCTTCGTGGCATTAAGCGTTGATTTAGCACGTTGGGAAAGAAGAGGAAAATAGACAAAGTCCATATGTGTCGAAAAGTATAAATGGGGGTGCTTGGAATATTTTTGAGTCACTTAGCCATATATTATCCTACCTTAACCAATGTGCCTACATTACAACCTATGAAAAGACCTCTTTGATCTTAATTTGAACACAATGACGTGGTGGAGATATTAGAAAGCGGCAAGCCTATGGTAAGATGTTGCATTACATTGATCGTTGAGTGTATACACGTCCTTAATTTCTTTATGAGTTTGAGTGTATCCTCTATATTCTACACACATGCCTTTGTGAGGGTTGAATAAAATGAGTTTTTGCCCTCGATGGTTGTTTGTGTTGAGTTGTTTAACATCGTCATGTGCGCTAATGTTTTTTGAGCGTTAATATGTTTCTGAGGCTTATAATGGTTATCCTCTTTGCTACGATCGTTGATCTTTCGTTGTGTCTTTCTGTTCTGTTTTTGTTTGAGGACAAACAATGCTTTAAGTTTGGGGGGTTTGATAAACGCGCATTTTACACGTTTATAATTGATATTTGAAGATGAGTTTAGCTCGTTTAATGTGCGTTTATGTATCGATTCTTAATGTTTTATCTATTTCTAGAAGATACTGCTCTTGGGTGTTCCTTTGACGTTTTGTAGGTTTATATGTTGATAATCGAAGCAAGGAACGAAGCACAAACCAAATGAGCAATCTGTGCAGTTTCTAGCGACCAGCCTAGCGGTCGCTAGGCTGGTCGCGAGGCAAAACCAGCGAGCGTCCAGAGGAGTAGTGACCGCGACCTCGTGCACGCGAGCAAGCCCTAGCGCCGAGAACTCACTGGATGATTTCTCGCGATCGGTGCAGAATTGCTAGCGACCGCTAGCCCGGTCGCGAGGTACCATGCGCACAAGAGGAGGGACATGGCGAAAGAAGAGCACGGGAGATGGCTCGCGGTCGAGCTAGCGATCATGACGGCGATCGCGAGGAGAGGCGGCGACGCAAATTAGGGTTTCCACACTTTTCTATAAATAGGGCCAAGCCCCTTGCGCCCCCATCAGACCCCAGACGCCCCAGACACGTTTTTAGAGAGTTTTTTTCCTCAGTTTTATCTTTGTTTTAACTTCCGTTTAGTTCTAGCTTTAATTCTTGCGTTGTTCTAGTTTAGTTTATCGTTTCGTTATCGATCGGAACGTTTTTGTCCGATCGTTTTCCGTTGTTTTTCATTCGTTCGCTTGGGATTGGATTCAAGACCAACCATTGTTCATCCAACGCTTCCCTACGGGTTTTATATATTTAATTTCCGTTTTTATGGTTAAATCGTACTTTATTCCGTTTATTATGTCTCGCTAGTTTTCTGCTCTAATCCTGGGTTTGCATGATTCGATCCTATATGTTGTGATTTACGCTATTGTTATTTACCTTCCGCATTGATTCATGATTCATGGTGCTTATTTATATGTGTTGATTTCGATCAATCTTGATGCATATCTAGTTGCCGATTAATGACGTAACTGTATTAATTGTCAATCGATCTTGAATGCATGATACGAATAAGCCTTGAGTCGTAACTGAGATAGGACATTCGTAGGAAGCATATTCTTAGTGATCCATTTGGAGTTGCTTATTTTCTTCTAGAGACGTAATCGTGATAGGAAAATTAGTAATCAATCGCCGCAATTATAAATGGCCGAAGTTGTTGGTTATATATGTGATCTTCCGTCTTGTCTGGATTAAAACGGTTAATAATAAGCAGGATAAACGTCGTTGTGGATAGGATTGATGCATCCCTAGGGTTAGTCTTTCTTCTTAGTTATCATCCGTGTTTTTTTTTATTGCTTTATTTATATTTCTGCTTGGTTACCTTTGCTTTGGATTAAATTCTGAAGCCTTAAACCTTTCACCCTTATTCTGTGCTTGGATAATGATGAATTGTCGTTGAACTAGCTTCTATGTTTTCGTGATACAATCTCTGTGGATACGATACTTCGCTTACCCTATACTTACACTTTTTCGTGTGGAAAAAGGAGCGATCAGTAACAGTAATAGGTAAATTAGTAATCCACAACCATAATTTTCGTAACTGAAATTATTGGTTACTTATGTGATCTTTCATCTTTGACTGGATTAAAAATTGGTTAATAGGGAGTAGGATAAACTACGCTTTGGGTAGAATTATTACATGCCTAGGATTAGTATTTTCGTCTATTTGATTTTTATCATTATCTTTATTCGTTTTGATTCTCTTGACTTTGAATTCTATATTTGAAGTCTCAAAACTCTTATAACCCAAATTGTTGCTTAGATAATACTCCCTCCGTCTACCAAAAACGTGCATCGATTTTGGTGGCACGTGTTTTAAGAAAACTGTAATGAGTGTAAAGTAAATGTGTATAAAAAGGTGTGTCATTGGGATAATAAATAAATATATTAAAGGATTGTGAGTGTAAAAAGGTGGACCATGAGTGTTTTTTTTGTAAATAAGTGGATAAGTTGAGGGTAAAAATATAAAGTTGATGTTTCTAAAAAATGAAAGTGCACATTTGATGGACGGATCGAAAAGGAATTAAATGCACGTTTTTTTTGGACGGAAGGAGTAATAAATAATTATTGAGTTAGCTTCTATATTTTCGCGTTACAATCCTTGTGGATACGATACTCGACTACCTATCTATTAACATGTTTTCGTGTTAGAAAATAGGCAGATCATCATGCACGAGACATGCATACATATTTATACACATATCGATAGCACCTTATTTTATTGGTTGTATATTATAGTGGCCTTGTCTTATTTGTACGAGAAGTACAGTTTAGGCTTAGTTGTCAAGTGATTATTGTCCCATCTCTCTAATCTCGTATGACACATGCACACATGCACTCGCTTTATGATTAATCATAACTGAGGACTTAAGTGTATTACCACATCTTACTTCTTATATGATGACATGGCACACATATGTACATTTTTTAATTAATTATTTGATGGCCTCATGAGAGTTGTACTGATATATGAGGAGGAGGGATACATTACTTAAGATAAATTAAATTTTTTCTTTAAACTAGACTTCATCTTTTACTGATGTCAGTAGATATTGAGTAATTGATGTCGATCAGTGTTGAGAGTTGTACTGATGATCAGTTCAATAAAGAAGAGTCTTGTGTTGAGTGTGGTCGATTAGCAATTCTACTGGTTGCTTCAGCAGCTCATCAATCGAACTGATAACTAATTTCGATCGGAATGTGATGGTTATATTTTACCTTACTGAAACTGATATTGAAAAATACTTAGTAAAATAATGATTTACTCAGTATTAATTTTTCTCTTCAATAGTAAAGGGCTACTGATGCAGGTTTCAAAATTATGATGTGTTGTGTGTGCTGATAGTGATCTCAGTTCAATAACAATATATTTAAAGTACTAAATGTAAAGGAGCACACGTTAAGTTTTATGTGATTCGGAGATATTAGTCTACATACGGACTGATAAATCAGTCAATCCATAACTTGAGATTGTTTTGCTTCAAAATTGCAAGAATACTTAGATACAGAATGTCACTTTATCTGTATCCCGACTTACTTGTTGTCTTTTCCTTCATTTACTGATGCAAGGAAACCTACTATTTTCTTATGGGTGCAAGCGACCTAACCTTCTTGCTTATTGGTAAAAAAAAAACCTAAGCTTTCAACAACTCACACTTCATTGTGTACATGCCTACGTTTTCTTCTAACTCCTAGTTACAGGGGTTTGAAAGAAGGTTTGGGTTTTTCCAACTTAAGATTAAATTGTTACAAACAACAACTTAATCAGATCTAGACGTAAGATATTTACAAAAAAAAAAAGACCTAAATACTAAAGGAATGTATATCGAAATCCTGAGTAAATACTTATATTTTTACTCTTTGGATTTACTGATAACTTTGTACAGTTCTCTTCTTCGAAAATAGGTTGTTTATGTTTAAGGTTATGAACTTGAAGGCTTGTAGACTTGAGAGCTCAATATTTTTCAGTAACCATCAAAAGTTGGATCTCACGGGTATTTATAGGAGGCACAATAAATAATTTCATTGGAGGGAACACCAATCACATCATTTTCACTTGTAATTTGAATTTTTTCCGTTTGAATCCTAGTACGCCGCTTTAATATCATATAAAAGCATTATGCAGATTTGTTACTTTGCTCTGGCAAGGCATGATTCTCTAAATATTCGCTCTGATACGTTGTAAGCCAAATACTAATGCTTCAAAATATTACGTGTTTCTTCAGTAGGATTGATTCCACGTCTCTTCAGTATGGTTGACTTCAGATCTTCTTCAGTAGGGTCGTCTCCGTGTATCTTCAATAGAGTTGACTGTGTTTTTCATGAGGCACTTAAACTGATGTTACTCTTCAGCAGCTTTTTCTTATCTTCTGTTGAAATCACACTTGATCATTTTTTTGACTTCTTCGTCTGTCTTCAATAGTGTTGTTATTCTTTGGTCTTCAGTAGGACTTCACAATACTAGCACTGAATCCTTTGGTCCTCAATAGCACTTCACTTTAGTAGCGGTGTACTTATTCTTCAATTAGTACAAGTGGCTTCAGTAGTGCTCTTGAACTCAGTATTGGATAACCCTACTAATGGTTCTTCTGTTGAAACTTGTAAACTTAAAAAGCTCCCTCCCTAATATATATGCAATATTATGTTACATCAGTAGGACAAACATTATGGGAGATTTTGGTATCTTCAAAACCCTTAAATATTACAGAACTTTTCCAACATTATTCGTCATGTAATTTTAAATCTAGTGATTGACATAATATAGGTACTGGAATTAAGCCTCAAGTAACATAATACGCACATATAAAATGAAAATGAAACATAGTGTCATGTCTCAAAATAATTATCAAATTGGGATTCAAGCAAATAATCCATTTAACGAAATTATGTACTTAATGACCATGGCAGCCAAGTTGCTATTCAATGAACTCCTACAACTACAAGTTCAAATTCGGGGATCCACATTGTTCCAATTGAGACTTTATTCTTGTAGCACTAAGCCACCTTACTAATCGAGTCTAATTCGTCCAATTGGGATTTCTAAAGCAAATTCAAGTTGCTAAATTTAGTTAAGAAAAAAAAACAATTCTTGGTCTAAGTAAATCGTAAACTAATAATTATCAAATTAAATGAAAATTTTAATTCGAGAAAATCCTTACTTTCAAACTTTTAAATTGAGATACTTGTTTGACTTGGAATATATTACAACCACAGAATTCCCCCCACCCCCACCCCCACCCCCAACATCTCTCAGCGCCGCCGCTGCAGCCTGCAAATTCCAGCGACCATCGCGCCGGCCAGCCACCCACCCTATCGTATGCCTCTCTCCCTCACCCCTCATCTCGCTCCATCCCTCCTTTCGTAGGAACTCTAGAAACAAAAATCTCTCTCTTTCTTGCTTTCTTTCTCACCGCCACACCGCCGCCGACCGCCTGCAGCCAGTGACAGCGGCAGCCGGCCGTCTCAGCTCGCCTCTCGCCACCTCTCTCTTCCTCTATCCTCATTCTTATACACACAGTAAACAACCCCCGTCTCTCAATTTTCTCTCTCAAGAAAGACCAAATCTAGAAAAGGAAAAATAATATAAAAATGAAGCTCTCCTCCAAACTCTCATCTACCGCCGCCTCACTCACATCCGGCAACACACCACCGGAATTACACCGCTCTTCTGCTCCCTCCCTAACTCGCTGCGAAACGAACAGCGACCATGCTGCCGTCATCGCTACAGCTCATGCCCCTCGTCTCTCTCTCTCCTTCCCTCTCTCAGCCCAACATCGGAAGCAGCGGCTCCTCCGTCCGACTGTCGCTATCTCTCCACCGTCACAACCCCTCGAATCACCCATAAAATCAACAAGCTTCGACAAAATCAACAACTCAAGGGCTCCAACTCACTCACAGCAGCGACAAACACGACAGAAAGAACAAAACCATAAGCTCATCTTTTCTTGTTCATTATGCAAATATAAATATATTTACATAAATATACCATTTTCCCCTTTTCATTCCATTTCCTTTGTATAAACTGTTTAAATTTCATTTCAGTTCTTGTTCCTCAATTTATGTCGTCTAGATATGTTTTATTATTTGCTTTTGTGTGCTTCCGGTTAAGAGTGCATCATACTATTATTATGTTGAGAAGAGAGTTAAAGGCAGCTGAGGCCTGGCGGCCATAGGCCCCCCAACTTTTTGGAAAAAAAGTTATTAGTATTAGTAAGCTGTAAATAATATAAAGATCTTAACTAGCTTAATTGGTTAAGTTGCACATCTTTCAGTGCATCCATCGGAGTCGATTCTTAGTAGAGGCTTGTAACGCCATTTGTTTTAGTTTTGTTTCTTTTCTCTCTCCCATTATATACTACTCCCATTGTTTTTAGTTTTGTTTTTTTTCTCTCTCCCATTTTTTTTAGTTCTGTTTCTTTTTAGTTATGTTCGATTCTTGGAGTACTAAATATTGGACTTGCTCTTTTTGTTCACGTCATGAGATGATCATGCTTTTTAATTTTTTTTAACATTGTTATATAATTCAAATAATATTAAACTATTATTAAAATTGTTATAATTAGTTTTTTTTTTTAAATTGCACTTATACCTTCTCAAATTTATAATTATTTGGGCCACCCAGAAAAATATGTCTGGCTCTGTCACTGGTTAAAGGTTTCACCTTTGGGATTGAATTTGTTGAATGAATTTTGTTATCGTTTGTTTACTGTAAAAAGTAAGCATAGGATTATCATTGAGGAAAAATGTCACGACCAGACTACTTAATTAAGTGATTAACTAAGTAATCAGGCTATGAATGGTTTAGAATAAGAACATATTAACTTCTACATTGAAATGTCTCCAAGAATCAAACGGGTCTAGCTAACTAATGGACAACCAAACATAAAGATCAAGGTTAACATTTAAAGGTTTCATATACAACTTTAACAAACAAAAGAGGTTATCATAAGTTAACATCAAGATCATATGAGTTTGACAACGAAAGGATGGACGAACGTCATATACGAAGATATGACATTCAGGGCATAATAATATCTACAACAAAAGGACCCCTAGCTCAGCTTTCTCTTCTATCGTTATCTCCGAGCTCAACCTGCATATAAAAAAAATGCAGAGCGTGAGTACCAACAAGTACTCAGTGGGTTATCGCCAAAAATTAAAGTTTATTAACTTACCGAACTTTACTCAATGCATGGTTGAAATAAATAATACCTGAATTGATTTTTACTATCATCACAATTTATAAACTGTAACAACGTCATCTCATGTAATATTATGTTATGCTAACATTATCTTCCTGTGTTGGCCTCGAAGGTTACCAATCATAGTCCCCTTACTATCTACGTTCTTGATGAATGAGAAGTAGGCCTCATTCTCAATACTCTGATCGGTCTACACAATCATAAACTTTCCGGTCATTGCCGGTCTATACAACTACAACTTCCCGGTAATTAACATAATTCTTCCGTAGATAGGTAACATGAACTTATATTCAATAAGTAACATGATCTTATGCTCAACAACATCATGATCTTATGTTCAACAAGTCACATGATCTTTTGCTCAACAAATAACATGATATTATGCTCAATAAATAATATTATTTTATTTCCAATATATCAAAAATCAATATTTCACAATAATATGCAAGATATAAATGAAATATTCAATATCAAACACACATTAGTGAAAAGAAAACTCACCTAGCACGTCGTCACTCTATGATTTCATCATTCTCGTCCTTCAGAATTCACTTATCCTTGCTTGACCATTGTAATTCAAATAATCATCGAACTTAGCAACATTCTTATTCACTTGAATATATTACATCTTATTCTTAGTTTTACCAAATTCTAATACTTAAGTTAGGTTATTGCATCCTTTAATAACTTATGTCCTTAGTAAACTTTAATTTTAGTAAATTACATAACATGTCATAATCAAAGGAATTTAAGTAACATATACTTAGTTTCATCAATGCATAACATTTTAAACCTTAACTCAAGGCAATTAAGTAAACCAATCTCATTTGTATACTTATCATAAGTTTACTAATTTAATTCTCAAAACATCTTATTAATATACAAATTCTATCAAAATTTCGACAGAGTAAGTTTTATAAAATGAATCGTCATTTCATTCCCAATTCAACCAAACTCCACCAAATCATCGCCATATGCCTAAATATATACTTAGCAACTCAAAACAAGTTTAAATTAATCTCTTTACACCATATTTTTACTATGTCCTTCAACCAAATTATTATGTAAATAAATGAATTTATTAATCTACAATCCATTTATTTTCAATCAATTTATATATATGTTTATCCATCATCAATGATCACCAATCAATAATCAATTTAAATCCTAATCAAACTCATCATATAATGCTAGCAATTTAGCATAAACTATAATATATCAACTTTCAATATATAAGTCCATAAAATCCCATAAATTCAACGTAAGCATTATTTATATCCTAGATCTCAAAAATCATATCAAATACATCAATAAAATCAAGAACTCAAAGTTCATCCAATCTCATATTTTTCAAAAATTTGAGATTATGCATACATTCAATTCATTCCAATTTCTTTTATTAAATCATGTTTATTTCCACTTAATTACACATATCTAAACTCAATTTAATCAAATCATAACAAATAATTAACATAAAAATTAGGGTTTATGCATGCTTACTTAAATTCACCAACTTCATGAATTTCAAGAATTTAAACCATAGATTATGATATTTAAGCATCATAAGCATAAAGAAATCAATAAACATAACAAAAATTAAACAATTCAACCTTAATCACAAGCATGCAATTTTCAAAAATTAGGGCATGTGAGAACATCATGTTCTTCAAATTTAACCACAAAAACTTGGATTAAATAGGATATTTTTCAATTAATTCTACATTTAAATTATGGATTAAAAGTGAAGAAAAATTTGTGTGTGTAGTGTGTGTGTGTTCGAAAATGAGGGAGAATTAGAGCTTGAAGATGATCTTAAATGAACAATGTTATAGAAGTTGTATATATATAGCTTTATTCATTTATTTATTCATTTTCTTTTTATTTCCTAAAATTTTCAAAAATCATATAAATTATTCTAAAAAATACTAAGGTTGAACATTAATATTCTTTAATAGTAAAAACTCAATTTTCTCATTAATATAAAGATCCAAAACAATTAAATCTATTATTGGAATGCAAATCATATAAATATAGATTTAATTCTTTCTTACACAAATAATCAAATAGTTATTCTATTTATTCATAATTTTAAAAATTATAGAAAATGATTTCCTTATCACTATATATTAATAAAATAAATTTATTTAAGCTACTTAATAGCTTAAACATTATTTCATTTCATTTTATAAATAAATCTCACATAAATAATAATTAATACAATTTCTATAGAACATTTTCTATTTAATGAAACTTTTTATCCAAACACACAATAATAATCATATATCTCCTATTTTATCATAATAAAATTTGTTTCTAAATAATATCTACTTCTTCTATATTCTATTCATTCGATTAGCAATTAATCGAATTTCTATCCCTTTCTAATTTATTATGCACTTCTTTATCAAGTTTAGGAATGCAATGCCTTTAAGCCCCTAATTAGTACTTAATTAAGCTCTAATTAGGATTATAAGATTTTTCGGTTACTACATTCTCTTCCCTTAAAAAAATTTGTCCCCGAAATTTGGTACCTGATAAAATAACTCAGGATACTTCTCTTTCATCTGGTCTTCTAGTTCCCAAGTCACTTCTTCTAAACCTTGGTATCTCCACTGAACTTCAACTAAAGGAATAGTCTTATTCCTTAGTTTTTGCTCATTTCGGTTTAGAATACATTCTGCTTCCTCTTCGTAGCTCAAATCAGGCTCGGGAACTATTTCCTCATAGTGAAGAATGTGTTTAGGGTCATACACATACTTCCTAAGTTGGGAGACGTGGAACACATTATGAACATTAGCGAAGTTGGGTGGCAATGCTAATCTGTATGCTACTGGCCCGATTCTTTCCAATACTTCATAAGGTTCGATAAATCGCGGCTTAAGTTTCCCTTTAACTCCAAAACGATGGACTCCTTTGGTAGGGAAAACTTTTAGGAAGACTTTATCTCCTACTTCAAAATTCAACTATGTTCGACGGTTATCTGCGTGGGTTTTTGTCTATTCTGAGCTTCTTGTATTCTTTTCTTAATCTGTCGCACTATCTGAATCATCTCTTCTACCGCTTCGGGGCCAAGAACTTTTCTTTCTCCAACCTCGTCCCAATAAAGAGGCGACCTACATTTCTTGCCGTATAGTGCTTCATAAGGAGCCATATTTATTGTCGCTTGATAACTGTTGTTATAAGCGAATTCGATCAGCGGCAAAACTTGTTCCCATTGGTCTCCTCTATCTAACACCACGGTTCTGATCATGTCCTCAAGCATTTATATGGTTCTCTCAGTCTGGCCGTCGGTCTGTGGGTGAAATGTTGTGCCGAAGTTCAACTGAGTACCCAATTCCTTTCAAAAGCTCGTCCAAAATCGGGATGTAAATTTAGAATCTATGTCCGAAGTAATCGAGATTGGCACTCCATGTAACCGGACAATTTCACGAACGTAAATATGTGCTAGTTTATCGGCTCTATATGTCACAGGAATTGGAATGAAATGAGTTTCCCCGTTTCGATCTAGGTAATCTCGTTACGAAATCCATAGCTACGTGGTCCTACTTCCACTCAGGAATTTCCAAGGGTTGCAGCTTTCCATACGGCCTTTGATGCGATGCTTTAACTTGTTGACAAGCCAAATATCGTTTAACATATAACGCTATTTCTTGTTTCATTCTCGTCCAAACAAACCTTTGCTTGAGATCCTGATACATTTTCGTACTCCCCGGGTGCGCGGCATACGGAACATTGTGAGCTTCACTCAAAATTTTATTTTTCAGCTTTTCATCATTGGGCACGAATATACAATTACCTAGTATAATCACGTTATCTCCGGCTTCATGATATCCTTGATGATCTCCAGTTCTAATTCTCTCGTAATCTTTCGAGTTGTACGTCTTGTCGTTGCGCTTCAATTATCCGAGCTCTCAAATCTGGTGTCACCACTAATGCTACTACAATTTCTTAAGTAGTTTTAGGTGGTACTACCACTTCTAGCTTCATTCTTTCAAATATTTTCAACAATTCTTCCTTCTCGGTTAGTAAGAACCCTAACTTTTCTTGACTTTTCCTGCTCAAAGCGTCAGCAATGACATTTGCATTTCCCGGATCGTATTTAATTTCACAATCGTAGTCCTTGACTAACTCGAGCCACATTCGTTGCCGCATATTTAAATCTCTTTGCTCGAAGAAGTATTTCAGACTTTTATGGTCAGTGAAGATTTCACAGTTTGATCCATATAAATAATGTCTACATATCTTCAATGCATGGACCACTGCGGCCAACTCCAAATCATGGGTAGGATAATTGAGTTCATGGGGTCTTAATTGTCGTGAAGCATAGCGATCACCTTTCCCTCTTGCATAAGAACACATCCTAGCCCATTTCTCGACGCATCGGTATAAATAGTGTATCATTTCTCTGGATTAGGTACTATCAAAACAGGAGCAGTGGTCAATCTATCTTTAAGCTCTTGAAAACTGTCTTCATATTCCCGAGTCCATTGAAATTTCACTCCTTTCTTCAACAGTTGCGTCATCGGCCTACCAATTTTAAAAATCCTTCGATAAATCTTCTATAATATCCTGCCAAGCCTAGAAAACTTTGAATCTCATTCGGAGTTGTAGGCAATTTTCATTCTTGAATAGCTTGCACTTTCATAGGATCAATCTTAATTCCTTCTGCAAAGACAATATGCCCAAAGAAATTAACTTCTCTTAACCAGAATTCACATTTACTGAATTTAGCATATAGCTTCTCGGTCCTTAACTTCTCTAAAACAGTTCTTAAATGTGTTTCATGCTCCTGTTCACTTTTTGAATATATCAAAATATCATCGATAAACACTAGTACGAATTTATCGAGATATTCATGGAAGACACGATTCATAAGATCCATAAATACAGCAGGAGCATTGGTCAATCCAAACGGCATCACTACAAAATCGTAGTGTCTGTATCTTGGCCGGAAGGCAGTTTTGGGTATGTCTTCTGTTTTAATCTTCACCTGGTGATATCCCGACCTTAGATCGATCTTTGAAAATACACTCGCTCCTCTTAACTGGTCAAACAAATCATCTATCCGAGGTAGCGGATACTTGTTCTTTAGAGTCAACTTATTCAGCTCTCGATAATCGATACACATTCGCAAGGTACCATCTTTCTTTTTAACAAAAAGAACAGGCGCTCCCCAGGGTGATGCACTCGGTCGAATGAATCCTAAGTCCAAAAGTTCTTGCAATTGAATTTTCAATTCTTGTAACTCCTTAGGAGCCATCCGATATGGTGCTTTCGAAATTGGTGCTGAACCAGGTTCGAGATCAATGGAAAAGTCCAACTGTCGATTAGGCGGCAATCCTGGCAGCTTTTTGGGAAAACATCCTGATATTCTCGCACAATTGGTACATCTACTATTTTTCTCTTTGTCTTACCCCCATCATTTAGATTTACAAGATAAGCATGATTCCTTCACCTTTCATCAATTTATCTACTTGAAGAGCCGAAATTACAGGAACTCGTCTTTTCCTTTCATCAATCCTGTAGAAACAAGTAGGTTCTTCCCCTGGCGGTTGGAACGCTATTTCTCGTTGTTCACAACGGATTGTTGCAAAATTCTTAGTTAACCAATCCATTCCTAAAATAATATCTACGTCTCTCATACACAAAAGACGTAACGATTCAGCTCTCAATCTGAGTGACCCTAACTCAAATTCTAAGTTAGGACACACTTGGTTAACTACCGTCGTCCCACCTAAAGGGGTAAGCACTTTAAAACTCATATCAGCTTGTTCAGCAGAAAGATCAAGATTGTCTACGCATGCAGTCGAAATAAAGGAATGCGATGCTCCATTATCAAATAGAACAATAATAGGAACACCTTTTAGTCGAGCCATACCTGTCAAATTGCCAAGACTCTTCTCAGGTTGTCTCTGTTTTAGTGCATATGCTTTCTGATGTTGTGATTGTGGCTGAGAAGATTGAGTCTGTATTTGTGCAAATGAGGTATCCGGACTATGTTGCAGAGGTGGTTGAGGAAACTGATACTGGAATTGCTGAGGATATCCAGTAATAGCTTTCATTGGCCTGGAAGATTTTGGACGTTCACCACGTCCGGAGAATTTTGGTCGATAAGGACAAGTGGACAAGAAATGACCAAATTGTCCACAAGTATAACAATTGTTGCTTCCAAACCTACAGACGCCTGAATGTACTCGATTACATTGTGGACAGGTTGATGGTCTTGTTGGGTTTGGGGAAGGTTTAAATTGTCCAGAAAATGGTGGCCGAAATGATCTCGGTGGAGTCGGTCCTTGCTTCAGAAACGGTTTCTTATTCGGGAATCCTTTATTTTCCCACTTCCGCTTGCCCTTAAACTTTTGTTCCGTCTGAGAAAATTTTGGTGGAATTATACTCTGGGATAAACGGGATTAACTTCCAAAGTAGTTTTCTCAGTCTGCATCTCCATTTCCATGTCTAAAGCCCGATTCAGAGTTTCAACATACGACATCGGTGGTTGAGCAGCCAATATAACTCTAATTTCTGGTCGCAGTCCAAAACGGAACATCTCGGCCATCTTCTCATCAGTTTCCACTTTGTAGGGTGCATATCGAGACAAAGTACAGAATTCTCGATCATACTCCGCCACACTCTTGTTGCCATGTTTCAATTTCATAAATTCCATTTCTTTTTGTTTCCGATAACTTCGTGGGATAAACTTTGCATATAACTCTTCCTTGAATTGTTCCCAAGTAAAACTAGCTAACTGTTCAGGTGCAAGTGTCTTTTGTCGCGCTTCCCACCAGAAGTTTGCTGGTCCTTTCAACAAGAAGGATATGCATAATAGATATTCTTGGTCGCCGCATTCCAGAAATTTGAAGATCCTTTCTATTACTCGCACCCACTCTTCAGCCTCAGCAGGACTACCAGCCCCAGTAAAATTTGGTGGGTTTTGCCGGAGGAAGAGTTCATCTATTTTGCGATTGGGTTGAGGAGATGCAACATCAGGTATATTTTGAGGAGTTGTTTCACTCCCTTGACCTTCAGATATTGGGGTTCTTCTTCGGTGGCATACTGGATTCAAAAGAAGAATATAATAATTGCAATAATTGGTTGAACATCAATGCACCATGTGTAGGAAAATTTAGCATAGAAATCATTCAATCACAACAAAAGCAAGCAATAATGCAGAATAATTCACATTTTATATCAAAGAAAATTGCCTCCCCGAGGACTTTTACAAAAGATAAAATTGGCCTCAATGATACTTGGGGCTAATAGTGTTGCTTCCCTGACTATTTTATAGTACACATAACTCTTGTATACACCATGCTTCACCTTTCTACTTACTCTTATCACTATATGTACATATCCTGCCACTATTCTCTTACTATTTACTTAGCTGACTACTAACCAGTCTTAATAACTAAAATCTTAACTCGCATCGGCATCATCATTTGACTTCTTATGTTCTTCAAGTGTCTCTATTCCAGGTTCTTCTGATGTGAGGAAGCAGCCGGTGGATGAACAAGCAGGCTCTCCAGGAGTGAGAAGGGATGGATCAGTAACATGGCATCTCATTAATGGGTAAAGGCTACAAACTCGAGGTAAAAACTGAAAACTGACACTCAGACTCGATGTTTGTATTAACTGGAGGTGGTGATGAAATACTTACTGGATGAGGGGTATGAGAAATAACTGGTGGTGATGGAGGACTTACAGAAAAAGGCTGACCATACAATTCTAGTTCAATGGAAGTCAATTCAGATTCTATACGATGTTCATAATCAAAATGATAGTTTCAAACAATGATCGAATCCAACAAAATCCAAGGCAGCCACAGAAGCCCATCCATGCCAATTAGGAGGTAAAGCTTGCACTAACTGGAGTAACTCGTCTAGCTCAATAACACCGTGCTACTTTACCAATGCCCATAATTGCAAATACTGATTGAGGAAGCGAACCACGATCT
Organism: Salvia rosmarinus; assembly: GCA_036937905.1. Lineage (NCBI taxonomy): Eukaryota > Viridiplantae > Streptophyta > Magnoliopsida > Lamiales > Lamiaceae > Salvia > Salvia rosmarinus. The sequence goes on along the minus strand of CM072823.1, from coordinate 5,551,442 downwards.
GATGCTCACCCATTCTAAAGGAGTAGAACCTATTCGTCCTTCCTATTGCAGTCGGTCTAACCGATATGGTCTTCCTTGGAGTGGTTCTTGTTCTTGTCATCCTATAACAAAATATAACTTAAATATTAACCAAAGGCATAGATAAGTATACTATCCATGTTCTATGTCCAAACTTCTTACTTTTTCACATAACACATTTATCTTTCATCAAACCTTTTTCAAACATATCACATCACATAAATTCATATCATGCTCATCAAACTTTTTCCAATACATGCATATTCAATGCTTCCTATAACAAATCATAACTTACTTTACCTGGTTGAGCTGGAGAGATGGATTTGGAATGCTGAGCTACTATCAATTTCTTTCTATTAAGACTTAAGGTTCGCAGGAAAAGGTTAGGCTACTCCGATACCACTCTGTCATGACCCGACTACTTAATTAAGTGATTAACTAAGTTATCAGGCTATGACTGGTTTAGAATAAGAACATATTAACTTCTACTTTAAAATGCCTCCAAGAATCAAACGGGTCTAGCTAACTAATGGACAACCAAACATAAAGATCAAGGTTAACATTTAAAGGATTCATATACAACTTTAACATACAAAAGAGGTTTTCATAAGTTAACATAAAGATCATATGAGTTTGACAACGGAAGAATGGACGAACGCCATGTGTGAAGACATGAAATTCAGGGCATAATAATATTTACAACAAAAGAACCCCTAGCTCAGCTTCCTCTTCCATCGTCATCTCCGAGCTCAACCTGCATATAAAAAAAATGCAGAGCGTGAGTACCAACAAGTACTCAGTGGGTTATCGCCAAAAATTAAACTTTATTAACTTACCGAACTTTACTCAATGCATGGGTTGAAATAAATAATACCTGAATTGATTTTTACTATCATCACAATTTATAAACTGTAACAACGTCATCTCATGTAATATTATGTTATGCTAACATTATCTTCCTGTGTTGGCCCCGAAGGTTACCAATCACAGTCTTGCCCTATCTACGTTCTTCGGTAATGAGAAGTAGGCCTCCTTCTCAATACCCTGACCGGTCTACACAATCATAAACTTCCCGATCATTGCCGGTCTACACAACTATAACTTCCCGGTCATTAACATAATTCTTCCGTAGATAGGTAACATGAACTTATATTCAATAAGTAGCATGATCTTATGCTCAACAACATCATGATCTTATGTTCAACAAGTAACATAATCTTATGCTCAACAATTCACATGATCTTCTGCTCAACAAATAACATGATATTATGCTCAATAAATAACATTATTTTATTTTCAATATATCAAAAATCAATATTTCACAATAATATGCAAGATATAAATGAAATATTCAATATTAAACACACACTAGTGAAAAGAAAACTCACCGCACGTCGTCACTCTGTGATTTCCTCCTTCCCGTCCTTCAGAATTCTCTTATCCTTGCTTGACCCTTGTAATTAAAATATTCATCGAACTTAGCAACATTTTTATTCACTTGAACATATTACATCTTATTCTTAGTTTTACCAAATTCTAATACTTACGTTAGGTTATTGCATCCCTTAATAACTTATGTCCTTAGTAAACTTTAATTTTAGTAAATTACATAACATGTCATAATCAAAGGAATTTAAGTAACATATACTTAGTTTCATCAATGCATAACATTTTAAACCTTAACTCAAGGCAATTAAGTAAACCAATCTCATTTGTATACTTATCATAAGTTTACTAATTTAATTCTCAAAACATCTTATTAATATACAAATTCTATAAAAATTTCGGCAGAGTAAGTTTTATAAAATGAATCGCCATTTCATTCTCAATTCAATCAAACTCATCCAAACTCCACCAAATCATCGCCATATGCCTAAATATATATTTAGCAACTCAAAACAAGTTTAAATTATTCTCTTTACACCATACTTTTACTATGCCATTCAACCACATTATTATGTAAATAAATGAATTTATTAATCTACAATCCATTTAGTTTCAATCAATTCATATATATGTTTATCCATCATCAATGATCACCAATCCATAATCAATTTAAATCCTAATCAAACTCATCATATAATTCTAGTAATTTAGCATAAACTTTAATATTTCAACTTTCAATATATGAGTCCATAAAATCCCATAAATTCAACTTAAGCATTATTTATATCCTAGATCTCAAAAATCATATCAAATACATCAAATAAAATCAAGAACTCAAAGTTCATCAAATCTCATATTTTTCAAAAATTTGAGATTATGCATACATTCAATTCATTCCAATTTCTTTTATTAAATCATGTTTATTTCCACTTAATTACACTTATCTAAACTCAATTTAATCAAATCATAACAAATTATTAACATAAAAATTAGGGTTTATGCATGCTTACTTGAATTCACCAACTTCATGAATTTCAAAAATTTAAACCATAGATTATGATATTTAAGCATCATAAGCATAAAGAAATCAATAAACATAAAAAATTAAACAATTCAACCTTAATCACAAGCATGCAATTTTCAAAAATTAAGGCATGTGAGAACATCATGTTCTTCAAATTTAACCACAAAAACTTGGATTAAATAGGGTATTTACCTTCTTTGGAGTGATTTCCAATTAATTCTACACTTAAACTATGGATTAAAAGTGAAGAAAAATTTGTGTGTGTGTAGCGTGTGTGTTCAAAATGAGGGAGAATTAGAGCTGAAGATGATCTTAAATGAATAATGTTCTAGAAGTTGTATATATATAGCGTTATTCATTTATTTATTCATTTTCTTTTAATTTCCTACAATTTTCAAAAATCATATAAATTATTCTAAAAATTACTAAGGTTGAACATTAATATTCTTTAATAGTAAAACTCAATTTTCTCATTAATATAAAGATCCAAAACAATTAAATCCATTATTTGAATGCAAATTATATAAATATAGATAATCAAATAATTATTCTATTTGTTCATAAATTTTTAACTTATAGAAAATAATTTCCTTATCACTAGATATTAATAAAATATATTTATTTAAGCTATTTAATAGCTTAAACATTATTTCATTTTATTTTATAAATAAATCTCACATAAATAATAATTAATATTCCCTTTGTCCCATTTAAAATGCCTCACTTTCCTTTTTGGGTTGTCCCATTACAAATGTCTCATTCTATTTTAGGAAATAATTACCCCTTTAAAAAGTGTGGGCCCTACCAACTTTTTAACACTTTAACTACTTTATATCTTTCTCCTAAATACCCGTGCCCAAAAGAAATGAGACACTTTAGGTGGGACGGAGGGAGTACAATTTTTTAGAACATTTTCTATTTAATGAAATTTTTCATCCAAACACACAATAATAATCATATATATCCTATTTTATCATAATAAAAAATTTCTAAATAATATCTACTTCTTCTAAATTCTATTCCTTCGATTAGCAATTAATCGAATTTCTATCGCTTTCTAATTTATTATGCACTTCTTTATCAAGTTTAGGGATGCAATGCCTTTAAGCCCCTAATTAGTACTTAATTAAGCTCTAATTAGGACTATAAGATTTTCGAGTTACTACAAAAAATTTGCAGGACGTCATACATGTCAAAGGGCAAAACCTTGAAAAATTGATATATTAGTTGCCTCCAACCATATTTCTATAAAATTCAATTTTTTTATTGCAACATCAACTTTTAAAATCCATCAATTTTTTTCTATTTGTTTTTCCAATCATATATCTATAAAATCAACTTTTATATGTATCTCACTATGATATATAATAATTATATTAGATATATATGTGTATATATATGTAAACAAAAGAAAATATATTTACAAAGATAAAAGTAATAAAAAAATAAGAAAAAAGAAAGAAGCCAACATCTTTAAGTTGGTTTCTTGTTTACAATTTTTATGAACTTTCTCCAATAATGTAGAAGTTGGATTTCAAGTTTTTTAAACTCAAAAAAGTTGAAAAAAAGTTAGCAATTGAGTTAACCTTATGATGGTGTTGTTTCGTGGAGATAGTTTGGAGAAACTTTCTATTAGTTTATTTATTTATTTGGAGCATTGAGAGAAATTTGAAGAAAAATTTTGGTATTTTTGTAGAAAGGAACTGAAATTTGTTGTGTAATTGATAAGGGTGACTATTCGGTAGAGCTAGCAAAATGGGCCCGGCCCGATGGGCCGGCCCGGGGTACCCGGGGTTAGGACTGGGTTGGGCTCAAAAATTATAGGCCCGAAAAAAAATCGGGCCTAAAAAACCCGCCCAGATGGCCCATCGGGCCAACCGGGCTTTGGGACTAAAAAGCCCCGGGTTTCTGGGCTAAAAAGCCCGCCCGTATTAGTACACTTAATAGGGCAGTTTTAGGTGTCCCCATTTTAAAAATCATTATTATTTACTTAATTAGTACACTTAATAGGACACTTAAAAGTGTTCATATTTTAAAATCCACTGTTATTCCATTAATATGACACTTTTAAGTGTCCTAAATAGTAAATATCTTAAGCATTATATTAAAACTACTAAAAGGACAAAAAAAGTATCATATTTTTACCGAGCGGGTTTAGTCCGAAGTCGGTGGCTTGACATGGTGGGGTGGGCTCGATTTTTCAAATTTTAGCTACTGTGTGATGGGCGGCCCGACCAAGATAGTACCCAAAGCCCGATGGGCCGAGCCAGGCCGGGCCGACCCGCCTATTTTGCCACCTCTACTATTCGGCATCTTGGTGGGAACCCTACCCAAAATCGGCACCGACCGATTCGAAGAGAAATGAAACCCGACCCACACAAATTTTAGTGGTGCCGAATACACCAGTCGGTGTTCGAAAATTCCAATTACCCATTATATATAAATTTCACATTTCAACATACAATGATGAGGTGGGTCGCCTCTTGGTTATGTTATTGGACTCGACCTTGAATTTCTCAGGTCGTGTGTTCAATCTTGCATTCTTGATTCAATTTTTTTAACTTTTGTTTCATCATTTCATATTCGACCTTGAATTTAGCTATTAATACAATTAGGAAAAGAAAAGGAGGATATAATTTGTTTAGAGAAATCTTGTTTAATTGCACATGCTATTTTCCATCGAAAATAACTGTAAGTGGTTTAATCCCAAAATAGTAATAAACTAATTAATTCTCCATTTGTATATATAAGTAGCTCTTGTAATAGTTTTCCCAAACTATATGCATCTTGTAATAGATTTCCGCAGACAAAATGAAGAGATCTTATGCGAATGGCAACTAATTGTCGGTTGATAATCTTGAAAGGTGTTAGTTACATGAAAGAGATCTAAGTTTTAATTAAACTCTCGTGTTTAAGTGCCTGAATCTCGTCGGCTCATTGCTCACACCATAACTACTATTGACTCTTGATGTGCTTGAATGGAGATTATGAGCGCAGCGAACAAAGAAACAACTAACAAAATGAAAGAAGTTGACTAAACCGAAACAAACACAAGTTGACTAGAAATCCTATATGATCAACAAACAAAACTCAAATGAATCTAACACAAACAAGAAGATAAGGAACTTAAATAGCTAAAACATCGCCAATGAAGATTGTAATAAACAAATATTTTTCGAAGCAAATCTTATAGAATGTAAAAAAAACAAGAAAACAAAGGGAAGTGATTTGATCCCATCATGGATATCTAAGCAAACAATGAGAGTGTAAAGGATTTTTTTTTCTAGCTCAAATGGAGGAAAAAAACTTATAGAATAACCTACGCAATACAAATTCAACGAGATAACGAATCGGAAAATGTCAATTGACGTAATCCACCATCGCATATTGGTTTTCCCTTATATCAAGTTGTGAACTGATTGCAACTGTAAGTAATACAATAGCTACTGAAATAACATCAAAACAACAGAATTTACAATTTAAATTAGTCAAGATAAGAGATTGGTAGCTTATCACAGTTTACTTAACACAATTTAGTGTTTTTCAGAATATGATAAGTAGAGGGAAAAAGGCAAATATAAAATATGTAGTCCAACAATTCATGTTTCACTTTTCTCATCCAGATCGAATCCTAAGCCCCCAACAAATAATCTTTTTCTTTATCTTCTCCAGATCACCAAAGATTAGGTTGTCGAGTGTTCTAATTACTAAAACATATTTGAAATTTTCCTTCACTCCATGCTTGATATATAAAACTTCACAGAAACGTGAGAAATACTCACCTTTCATCAACTGAGAATTGAGAGAGAGAAGACAGAGAATAGAATAAATCGTGTTCTCACTACTCACTGGTCTGTGTTGTGTTCTGTTTTTAGGGTTCAATTAGAAAATGTTCGGGTATTCGGATATACCCGATTACCCGACGGGTATACCCGATACCCGAAAATATAATATGAGGAATACCGACCCAGACCCCGAGACCCGATTTTAGGATAATCGGGTACCCTATACCCGATAATTTTCGGGTCGGATATCGGGTACCCGACACCCTAATAGTCACCCCTAGTAATTGATGTTTAGTTTGAGCGAATTACATTGCCAAATGAAAGAAGGAAAACCTTTGTAACATATGGGAGAATCGGTTCTGGGGGTGAATGGGCTGGTGAGGTGAGGCCCTCTTATAGAAAGAGATCTTGAATTAAAAAAATGTAGGTGAAAGTGGAAGAAGCTAACGCACTTCTTAATCTCAATTAATTTTAACTAATGGTAATTATTCAATTAACCCTATAATATCATATTGTAACATTTGAGCTCTTACTATTTAAATAATTACTTTTAATTTAAGGCACAAATTTTAAAAGAAAAATCAACCATTCCACAATATCATTTTAATTGAAGATTCAATCTTATTTCTAACCAAAAGAACTCAAGCCACCAACCAACTTTTCTCTCTCTAAAACACATTCATTCTCATGCAATTTAACTCCTAAGTTTAGAAATAAATTCAAATAGTTAGAAAATTATATTTAATTTAGTTTGCAAGTATAAAAATTTAAATAGATTTGATTTTCTAGTAGATTTTAGTAAAATCTTTTGTTGGAAAAATACGTTCTCAAATTTCTTCATACAAAAATCGATTTAAATGAATCCTAATTTTAAAATTTCTTGTAAAATCTTATTGAGAAAAATCTAGGTATTACATCTCTCACTCATTATAATAATTTCGTCCTCGAAATTTACCTACTTCGATACTCTCGAGATTCTATATTTTCATTGTGGCCTTTTCCATCATGTAATGGTTCCACTTTATGTCTTCTTGTGCATCGCTAATGTGATGCAGCCCATGGTTTGAGGTCTCAAGATCCAATTGAAGTTCTCGTTGGATCAGTCATAAGAGCACGAATCAAGAAATTTAAGGAGTTGTTAAATGCGCTGATCAAAAAAGTTTGGGTTCAGGAGCAATCAAGGAAGACCATTGGAGATAATGTATTTAGAGCCCCAATAATTATCACTATAGTTTCATATAAATGAGTTGATTCGTGAAAATTTATTTTATTAGGAGGAAGCCCACGAATTTTAAGTGTTTTGGCCGAGTTTTAAGATTTTTTATTTTTGTAGATTAGCTTTAGAATTAGGGTTTGTTTCCTTGTGATGAAAGGATTTTGTTTCTTTATCTTTTTAGTTTCCTTATGCTATTACGTTATCTATGAGTAGGTTTGATGTTCACTCTATAAATAGGGTTCTATGTTGGACGAATTAATCATCAGTTTCATCAATAAATTTTATGAGCTCTTATCTCTCTTTAGTGTTCTATGAATTCTTGTGAAACATCGCGAGATTCAATACGACTTATCAAACGGATCACACCCCGTTTATGGCGTCCTCTTTTGTTCCAAGATTCGTGTCTTCAATATCAATTGAGTCGAGATTTTCCATATTTTTGGTTCAATTATTTTGTAAGGCTAGAGTTAGGGAACGCCATCAATGTCATCATGTTTGTTCGTTCTTGGGCAAGCAGAATTTCGTCATTCAACCATTGAAAACGAGAGTCATATCATAATGATGCTACATGAATTTATTTCAAAACAATCTTCATGTTCTTAAAAAAAATCTCAGTCTTATGATCGAATGTCCTCATCAGTCGCTTTGCATAGCCTAAGTCTTACTACAATACTACTTTACTATGCTTTATAACGTGTTTTGGGCTTTTGAAATTTCATTTACGAACTTTGAACGGAACATGATTCACTTTCCTAAAAGCGATGTCTATGGCCTAGCCAATTTTGAATCTTTCAATGAACCTTCAATATCCTAAGAAATATGAGGAAACTTGTAATCTGATTCTTATGGGAGTTTGATTGAGTTCTCTAGTTAGAGGTTGTTGTTTTGGGGGTTGGTTTTGATCAAGTGTCTTAAGTCATGACAAGCTAAGTCATCTTACTCATTGATAAATCTAGTATATGTTAGTATGCGAGATTTATGTAAAGCAGTAAAGAACACCAAGGTTTTTACGTGGTTCGATCGTTAATGAGATCTACGTCCACGGAGGAGTGATTCCTCAATACTTTCACTATGGTTTGATTCTGATGAGTATAGCTAAAAGCTCTTAGTATCCAAGAAGTTGCTAACCCTTCTACCTTCGATCTAACTCCTATTTATACATATCGAGGGCTCCTATGAACCGATCCCTCCCATGTAGGGACTCTTAGCCTACGTATGTAGGGCTATTGCTCTTGCCCATAGAGACTCTTAGCCTTGCGCCATAGGGACTCTTAGCCTTCACCGATTAGGGTTTGGAGGTCGCTTGGGGTTTGGGGATGGGCCTTTGGCATAACCGGGCCGCTATTAAAGTCGGGCCCACTCGTTTGGGCTGTCGGTGGGCCCGAGTGGTTGGGCCATATCCCATCATAGCCCCTCCCGAATAGTCGAGTAACCCATGCCGGGTGAGGTGAAGAATGCGCGTTGCCGGGTAGGATGTTGCTCGGTGATCTTGTTCTCGAAGGTTTTTCGATCTCTTTGGCGTCGAGGATTTGAGCGGTTCGCTTGGATTCGAGCCGAGGTGAGCGGTTTGGCGTTACGGGCATGCGCCGCTTGTTGGGGACCGAGCTGGAGTCGCCCGTCGTTTGACAAAGATGTCTTTGCAAAGGAAGTCAAGTCCGACCGGATAGCGACCCTGTGCGAGTTACACCGAGGTCCATGCGAGCGGCACCGCTCTTACGGAGGATGCCGATGTCCGACCCGAGGCGGATCCGGATAGAGATATCATCTTTGGATGATACCGAGGTCCGTCCTGAGTGACACCGACCTCCTAGGGGATGCCGAGGAGTGGCCTTAGCGGCACCGACTCCTGGAGGACGCCGAGGTCCGAGCTGGATGGAGATGTTCTTGTAGGGCACCGAGGTCCGAGCCGAGGTGCCACCTTCTTGGATGTGGGCGGACGATGTCCGAGGTCCGAGCCGTATGAGGTCAGCGTAATCATCACACGATCGGGTCGCGGTGCATCTTATCGTAGAGTACGTCATACACGCCAGCGGTTGGGCGCTCGAACCGCGTCGGCCAACTCCACATCAATCGCGGGTAGGCACGTGTGAAAGTTGAAGCAGCAGTTTAGGCGCCACTTGCCCCATAAATAGGCCCAAATAAGGCAACTGTTCACTTTCTTCTTCCACACTTTGCATCAGAGATTATACTTTTCGAAAATTTTCCAACCTTTTGTGAACTTGTTGAAGGAGCCAAACATCTCATCGAAAAGTAAGTATGTATTCTTCATCTTCTCCTTCTAGTTACGAAATTACAGTTACGCCTCGGGTTCTGACCGTTCGTCCTCCGATATAAAGGACTATATGTGCTATAACCGCCTGGGTAGGTCCATAGGACTTAGTGCTAGGGTCCCGCCGGTATCATCGGTATGGGACGGACTTAGGGTTGGCGTGGTGAGGTCGAGGCTGACGCTGGTGCTGCGCGGCCGGATGATAGGCGATGGCCCTCCCGAGGATTTATTCTTGTGTATGTAGATAGCTTGATAGGTGGCCTTAGGTTTCCTTTGGCCCCAATTTTCCTTAGCTTTCAAGAATACTTTGGATCCCCATATGTCAACCGACCTCGAATTCTATTAGGTCGGTTGGTGGGGCTAGGGTCATCTGCTATGGCGTTGGTGAAGAGTTGTCCTTGAGGTCTTGATGTGCTTTTTAGCGTCGAGGCCATAGGAGGGTGTATTATCTGCCTCCCGACGTGCTTAAGATAGCGGCTCCTCAAGGTGTCCCATTGGCGAGATAGGTACTTCTTCCCGGGGTGAGGGGCATCAGAGGTATGAGTGGGGCCTCGATGCGATGAAGGACGTGAAAATCAAGCCCCGGGCCCCATGGAAGATCTTTGAACAACCTCGGTGAGATAGTATCCATTGATTTCGCCGAGGATGACCCGAACAACGCCGGCCGGCGTTTATAGGTCGAGCTCCCAGGCACTGGTCGGATTGGGGTGAGGGCACCCCCACTATCCTTATTTCTTTGTACTTCCGTATTCTTGTGCTCATCAACTCCTTATCTTGTTTTGCAGTGAAGCTCGATTCGCAGAAGAAGGTGGTGGATGCGGCCGAGGCGACCCCCGCAAAGTCGCCGAGCTCACGGCCAAGAAAGAAGGCGAGGCGGGCCGAGCCGGTCAAGGCGCCCGTGGTGGTGGCGGGCAAGGCGCCCGAGGTGGTGGCGGGCAAGGCGCCCGAGGTGGTGGACGACTTCAGCTTGTTGCTGACGGCACCTCAGCCGAGGTCAAGCCCGGCCTCGACGACGGACACTCGTACCCGGATACCGTTCGAGGCGCCGACTTCCAGCTCCCCCATATCCTTCCCCAAGGTATAGGTCTCTTCTATATTTCTTGATGTTTCCTTCGTGATACATTCCTGACCATGTTGAATTTCAGGATGTCACTTCAGTGATGGGGGAGCTGCACCACATTGCGGGGTATATTGCCGAGGGCGTCTCTCGGTATGAGGCATCGGAGAGGGAGCGGGCTGCTGCCGAGGCCGCGCCTTCGCTTCTTCAAGGCGGGCGTCGGCCGAGAGGACCGCGGCCGAGGCTGCAAAGAAGGCCACCGAGACCGCCGAGACCGCCTCAAGAAGAGGCATGGGCCTTGGAGATGGCTCGGGCCGAGCTCGAGTCGTCGCGAGGAGGCGACCGAAAGAAGAGGAAGATGGTCGAGGAGGAGCCTTGTTGGAGGATCAAGGGCGATGTTAAGGGCCTTCACCGAGACTCATCGAATCGGAGACCTTCTCCTCCTTTATCTCCGACCTGGCCGTCGTACTCCGGACGAAGGTGGTTTCGGATCACCTGGAGGGTTGGCGGCCCGGATGCCTGATTTCGACAAAGTCAAACATGGTCGGGTCGAGGTCGCCCCAGACGATGAACAAGAACTATGCCCGAGTGATTGCCGGGCTGGTCTTTCCCCTTCTGAGGCTCAAGGCCCAGCCCTCCCTTCTCGACGGCGGAGGCCGTTGCCCATCTGAGGAGGACGAAGATCCCGAACTCCGTGAACTTCTTGCCGAGGTGCGCGCGAAGCGGAGGAGGGAGGAGGCGGGGAGGAGCCGAGCTCGGAGCTTCCTTCCAAGGGGCCTTGCGACAACGGCAGTTAGTGCAAGTGGAGGCGGTGAGCCGGCATAGGCCCGAGTCGGTGGACCTAATTTAATAGGCTAATTTTCCGGGTCGATGGGACCACGAGCCTTATAAACATTCCCACTTTTTGAGTAATAAAATTTATCACTTTCTGAAACGTGTGTTGTCTCTTTATTTATAGCATTCCGCATCTCAATACCTTGGACTTGATCATGAATTGTCACCAAGGTGAAAAGAGGTCCGAGGTGTCTTAGTGAGAAGGACGAAGAGGTGGCGTTTTGGAGGGGCCGATCTGCCGAACTGACCCAGGTTTTGTTCAGTATGGATGTCATCTCTGCGTCGTCCGCCGACTTGAAGAAGAAGTTGCAAGAGGCCGACCGAGAAGTGGCCCGCCTCCTGGCTGAGAACGAGGCTCTAAAGCTAAGGATCACACATCTCGAAGTCCAGGGGGAGGACTTATCTGCGATGTGATCCATGGGCCGACATACAATGCGAGGCGGCTCGGTGACGACGGAGAAACTAGCTCGGATCTCGGAGGAGCACGCAGAGTATGAGAAGGTAATCTACCGATCTGGTGCAACTACCATATCGTGTCGACGACCGAGTTCGAGCTTCTTTGGCGGAGGGCATGGTGCTGAGGGATGAGGAGGGGCCTAATAGCAAAAAGTTTAAAGACTGCCTCAACTCCATCATGAAGTACATGCAGATGCACGAGATCGTTCGTAAACGGCGCATGCCCCAGCCCCGCAGCGAGTCCACAGCGGGCTCCACCGGTCCAATAATAGAAGAACCCGAGGAGGGCGGCGTCGATCATGCCGAGTGCTCCGGTGATGGGTCCCCCGAGGAAGCGCTTAGAGGGCGGTCCTCGGCAGATCGGAGGCACCCGGAGGCTGCAGGTCGGCGGGGAAGGCGAGGTAGGACGGTTGGTCGTGGTCCTGGCCAGGCGTCGAGTTCACGAGGTCGAGTGCAACCTCGGGTGTAGCCTCGCCCAGAGCGCCCGCCGGCCGGGACACACCGTGCCGGTTCAAAGTCCTTCGAGCGGTCGCGGTGGTCCCGGGTCACCATTTCGTCGGGTGCCTCAGAGCCCACGCCGGCGCTCGAGTAGGCAGCGGTGATTCCGGCCTTATCGACCGGGTTGAAGGCACCGAGTTCGTTCGGCGCATACCGCCGACCGGAGATTTTGTTCGAACTAGTGCGGCTTGAGAGACAGCGAGGTGGAGCTTGGAAGCTCGAATGAGTTTGTATATAGCTTAGGACTTTGTATGTAGTCGTAAATGTATTTAGACTCGTTCAAGTGTATATTTTCCCTTGAGAGGTACAAACATAGCTTAGGACTTCGTTTTGGTCATAAATGTATTTAGGCGTGATACGATGTATATCTTCCCAAATAAAGGGGCATAATTTGACGAGATCCGATCCGGATGTCTTTTGCATGTAGATACTTCAACTTAATGAGTGATCCGTATGCTTGCATGTAGACGTTCAATTTAAAGAGTTGCTGTATGCCTTGCACTTAGACGTTCAATTTAATGAGTAATCGTGAGTCTGCGGCGCGCTTAGTGAGTACCCTACTTAGTGGGTTTTCATCTTCGTAAGGCGTCCCTCGTGAAGGTTTAAATGTGGTATATCCAATAGATGTTCACATATGTATAAGGCGAGGCAAAGTGGAATACTTATTCGAAAAAACAAGTGTTTTATTGAGAAGTAAATAACATCGACTTCGCAAAAGCAACAAAGGAGTAATCATGATGTTGATCCGAAATCGAAGCTATGTAAAGTACCTCCTTAAATGAGTGATATGCGTGTTCGGGGATAAGTACACGGATAGGTGGGCTAGCTTGTGAGCCCCTTTGCCGAGGTCCTCGTGAGCGGTATGGACCTTCCCATGTCGGATCTAGCTTGTTAAGACGCTCGGCTCTCGGCTTCATTATTCCGTGGACGAGGTCACCTACTTGGAGTCGGAGGCTTTGACCCTTTTGTTGTAGTATCGTGCGACTGGCCCTTGTACTTGGCTTCGTTTATGAAGGCGAGCTCGCCTCCTCGAGAGCATCAAGGTTGTACGCAGGTCTTCCTCGTTCGGTGCGGTCCGTCGTGAAGAGTGCGCGGGCTTGGTGCGCCGATCTCGGCCGGTATGACGACCTCGGTCCCATAGACCAAACCGAAGGGGTTTCTCCGTGCGAAGTCCGAGGTGTCGCTTACAGGGACAGAGGACTTGGGGAGATTTTCACCCAATCACCCTTAGCTCGGTCTAGCCTCTTCTTCAATCCTTGTACAATCGTGCGGTTCGTCACCTCGGTCGACCATTCGCTTGCGGGTGTGCGACCGAGGTGAAGCGTTGCTCGATCTGGAGCTCTTCACACCATTCCTTGAAATTTTTGTCGACGAACCGGGTGCCGTTGTCCGAGATCGAGAATGTGCGGTATGCCGCGGCGGACTATGTTCTTCCATACTGAAGTGCGGATCTTCCCGCTCGTGAGGCTCGGTGGCTCGGCCTCGACCCATTTGTGAAGTAATCTACAGCTCGACTAAGTATCGGCCGACACGGTGCTCGGTCAAACGGACCAACGATGTCGATCCCCACTGCATGAAAGGCCACGGGCTGTGCGGTTGCTCGGATCGGTCCGGGTAGCTTCTTGACTGTGGAGTGAAGCTAGCACTTCGGGCACTTTTGACGAGCTCGGCCGAATCTTGAATGAGGTAGGCGGTAATATCGACCTCGGTCTTCTTTGATAGAGCTCGCGACCCGATGTGGCTTCCGCAGATCCTGCGTGAATCTCATTGAGCACGTGGTCGGCTTCTTCCGGCCGAGGCACCTCGGGAGGGTTGAAGGTATGACTTCCGGTGAGGCGCCCTCATGTATGAGGTACTTGGGATTTCGCCATCATCTTTTGGCTCGAGCCGATCTTGAGGTAGTCGCCGTCTTCCGGTGTAGCCTTTATGGGAGACATCGGTTCGGCTCTACTTGGTGATGATGCCGATGTAGGACTCGTGATGCTACGAGTGAACTTCCTCCACCGGTGGATTTGTTGTGGCTAACTAAGGATATCGAGGATATCACCAGATTTTCCCTCGCGGGATACGATGAATCTTGAAGTACTGAATGAGGTCAAGATCTCCTTTGCTTTCTCAAGGTATTGCTTCATTCGGTCCTCCTTGCCTCGTGTTTGCCTAACACCGTTCACCACGATCCGGGAATCTCCAAAGATCCGGATCTTGTCCACTTTCAATTCCTTAGCGGGCGAGTCACGAGATTAGCGCCTCGTACTCCACCTCGTTGTTTGTGGTCGGGAAGGTGAACAAAGTGCATAGGTCACCTCTTGTTTATGCGGGCGAGGAGGAGGATGCTGCTCGCTCACGCCTGTTTGCATGAGGCTCCGTCCACGTACATCCGCCAAAGAATCATCAGCGGATTAAGGGTGGATTCTTCCACGTGAGGCGGGCGTTGGGCGACCTCACCACGTAGAGCCGACCTCGGTGAATTTAGCCTCCACCGTGAAGTCGAGAGCTTGCTCTTTTATGGCGGCACGGGGAGTACGAGATGTCGTGCTCGCCGAGCTCCGAGTGCCCACTGGCTATCGTCCGGATGATTATGGCTTTGACAAGACTTGTCTCAAAGGTAAGTCGGTTAGTACACAGACGGAATGGGCTTGGAAGTAGGGTCGGGCGTCGCTTGCTTCACCAAGGCAGTGCTACCTTTTCGAGGTGGTATACCTTGTCTCCGGTCCTTTGAGAGCTCGGTGATGAAGTAGATGGGAGTTGTCGTCCGACCTCATCCCGGACCAATACTGCGCTGATTACCTCGTCGGAGGCGGCCAATCTGAAGAGAGCTCGCCTTTTCGGGCGGTCGGGGTGGGCGGTCGGAGATACTCTTTCACCAAGTGAAGGCGACACAGTGTTCCTCTTGCGAGCGAAGTCCCGAGCTCTCCTCAAGATCTTGAAGAAGGGAAGCTGCTTCTCGGCAGCCCGAGATAAGAATTTGCTGAGGGCGGCTAGACACCCAGTGAGTTTGTGGATCTCCCGGATGGTCTTGCACTTGCATGTCAAGCCTTTTTTCACCTTAGTGGGATTTGCCTTGAGCCTTCTTGAGAAACCCAATCCCGTGAATTTTCCGTCCTCACCATGAATGTACACTTGAGGGGTTGAGCTTGAGGTTGGCCGACACGAGGAGGTGAAGGATAGTTCGAGGTCGTCGCCAGCCTCTCCATTTTGACTCTTGACCACGATGTCGTCGGCGTGACCTCGACGATCGCCTATGTGATCTTTGAATATGGCATCCACCATTCTTTGATAGGTAGCCCCAGCGTTTTCGGCCGAAGGGCATCTTCCGGTATCTGCAAAGACACCAAGTCGATGATGAATCTGTCTTTGGGGCGTCCTCAGGCTCATTAGAACTTGGTAGTACCCTTTGTATAGATCTAGGAAGTGAAGGTCTCATGGCCCACCATGCTTCCACCTTCTTGTCGATGTCGGGAGGGTAGCAATCTTCGAGCGATGTTTGTTGAGGTCGGTGTAGTCGACACACATGCGCCATCCCCTCACGGCTTCGAACCACGATCGATTAGCCATCCGGTGGTGCTGACTTCGAACAAGATCTTGGTCTTCTGGAGTTGAGTCACTTCGTCTCTTATGACCTGGTTGCGCTCTGCCGCAAACACCCTCTTCTTCTGCCGAACTGGTTTTGTAGCCGGGTCAATGTTGAGGCGATGAGTTATGAGCTCGGGTGACACTCCGGTCATGTTGAGTGGGGACCACGCGAACACGTCCCTGCATTCCCTCAGAAGCTGCATGACACTCTGCCGAATATTAGTTGGGCCCTGGACGCCGACCTTGACAACTTTGGAGGGTCGTAGTCGTATAGCCGGAGGTCTTGATCGTCGTCGTCCCGAGGTGGTAGCCTCAGGATTTCAGTAATTGCTATGCACGGGGCGAGGCTACATCTTGGGTTGAGACTCGTAGGCACTCTTTAGCTGCCGGTTTGGTCACCCCGGATGCTTAGCACTACCACCGGGGTGGGTATCTTGATGGTGGTGGTATACCGAGCGCGGCGGCCTGGTGGCATAAGTCGAGTCTCCCCGGGATGATGTTGTGCGGAGGGAGTTCGTATCAGGAAAATTGAATGGACTTTGTGACCGACACGAGGGCACGTCCTACGATAACCGGAAGGGTAATGGCGCCTCGGGTTGTACCGCCTCTGGTTGAAGCTCCATGGCCCGGGAGGGAGCGGGATGTATTTGAATTCCTCCGACCTCAAGTTTATCGAGACACTACGGAAGATAATACTAACGGAGGCACCGATGTCGATGTAGACACAGTGGGCGTTCTTGTTGCCCACCACGCCTTGTATCGTGATGGCGTCTTGGTGGGGCATGATTTTGGGCACGGGTCATCTTTGGAGAACACGATGTCCTCGCCTACCCGGAGTCGCTTGTTCTTGGCTCCTCGGGGCCGGCCTCCGAGCTTCGTTTTTAAGGACGACATCGCTCGTTCCTAGGAGCCCGTAATGGCATGAGACTGCTCCATAGCGTTGGGACCTTCGTCCTCGTCATCTTGGGTTGGGTCGCCGTCAAGGTCGGCCCGCATTGTTGCCACCGTTATGTTTCCCCTGCTTTTTGTTCCTGGCCGAGCTCGGCGAGGTATTTCTTGAGGCTCCTCCTTTGATGAGCTCGTCGTCTGCGAGCCCTAGGTTTACGCAATCCTTGGTATCGTGACCATACCCCGATGATAGTCACAATATTCCTCCGTTGACCTCTTCTTGGATCCTCCTTTCATATACCGGCGGGGCGGGCGTGTCCGAATCTCTCGGAGAAAGGAGATGATTCTTCCACTCGGTCGAACCGGGAGATCGTTACCATCTCCTTGGAGGGTGGGAGACCGATAATGGCGTCTATCGTCTCTCAGGGGAGTTACGCTCCGCCTTTCTTCTCTCTGTTTGCTCGGCTCTGGGTCGGCATGGCGAGGTGGAGGCGGCTCGCGAATGGCGCGGGCGAATGGTGGTGGCGGCTCGGCGCGGTGATCGGCTTTGGGCGTCGGGGTGCTATGCACGCTCGGCTATCCGCCGAGGTGAGCGCCGATGTTTCGGAGGAACGACCTCGGGTGCTCGTGGTAGCAGTTCGGGGGCTCTTGAGGCCCGCTCCTTTGTCATCTGGTTGAGGAAGCTTTGGAATTGGCGAGGTTGGCGTTGAGGAATTGGTCACGGCTCGGCGAGGCCTCGTGGGACGAACAGGCTGTCTGTGCGTCCTCGTTGAGTCGGCATCTTCCCTGTGAGGCGGCGATCCGAGGGTGTATGGAAACGTTTTCCATGTGGCCCTCGGTGTGTGACTGCTCGTGGCATCCGCAATCTCCTTCCGTGGCGCCGGTGACCACACGGTCGCCCTCGCCAGCGGTTGTTCTGACATCGGCGGCGGTTGCCGTGTCCTCGCCATTAATTTGTAGAAAAGCGAAGCTTTTTGTTCGTAGGTTCCCACAGACGGCGCCAATGATAAATCTAGTATATGTTAGTATGCGAGATTTATGTAAAGCGATAAAGAACACCAAGGCCTTTACGTGGTTCGATCGTTAATGATATCTACGTCCACGGAGGAGTAATTCCTCAATACTTTCACTATGGTTTGATTACAGTGAGTATAGCTAAAAGCTCTTAGTATCCAAGAAGTTGCTAACCCTTCTACCTTCGATCTAACTCCTATTTATACATATCGAGGGCTCCTAAGGCGAACCGATCCTCCCATGTAGGGACTCTTAGCCTACATATGTAGGCTATGCCTCTTGCCCATAGGGACTCTTAGCCTTGTGCGCCATGGGGACTCTTAGCCTTCGCTGATTAGGGTTTGGAGGCTAGCTTGGGGTTTGGGGATGGGCCTTTGGCATAACCGTGGGCATTATTAAAGTCGAGGCCCACTGTTTGGGCTGTCGGTGGGCCAGTGGTTGGGCCATATCCATCACTCATCTACATTCACATAGTCATAGAAGATGTTTATTTTAATATGCAAACATAAAATTTAAATAGAATTGATTTTCTCATAGAATTTAGTAAATTTTTATTGGAAAAATACGTTCTCAAAGTTATCAGGCAAAATCGATTTAAATGAATCCTAAGTTCAAAATTCCTCCTAAATCTTATTGAGAAAAAAAGGGTATTACATGACGGTCCATGTTCTGTTATTTTGTGAGAAAATCCGTGACAAATGGAAGTCTTTTCTTTCTGGAATGTGCTGAAGGAATGGGAGGGTTGTACAATTGAAGAAGTAGGCGATAGGATGAGGAGAAATGTGACGAGGGATGAGTTTGAAGTTTGGATTATGGGGATGTGGTATATCTCGAGACATGAAAAATAAAGGAAAATATATAATTTTTACATAAATTGATTTTATGATCATTTAGGTTAATAAATCAATAATACTTTATTCAAGTATAATGAATTGATTTTTGACAATTTTAACATAAGTTATTTTTACACCGTAAAGTACGATGCATCTTGGTAAATGATATATAGAAAGTACAAGTCAGAAACGTCACTGGAAATGACTTACGTCATGCATGTTATTTCCAGTGTCTATTGTGCTTTCAAACGCAAAAAATCACTTACGGGCTAAAATTGTCACAAAATCAATTCATTAGGCTTGATTAAGGTATTATTAATTTATTATGTTAAAATTGTCACAAAGTCAATTCATTAGGTTAAAATTATGCGTTTTCTCAAAAGTAAATGTATATACGGGTGATTTGAGGCATACAGTTGCCATCGATTGAAACTTATGTTGAGTTTATATACTAAAAGAAAGACGTTTTATGCTGATATAATGATTTTAGTTTCATTATTATTATTATATCTGAATTGTTAATTTGTAGTTTATCTCATTAATTATGTATACTAATACATCTTTACGTATTGATATGATCACAGGATGTCAGAGGCGAATGTACATGAGGGTTAGGGTTGGCTAAAGTTCATCCCTAATTTTTTTAGTTCTTAAAAATTTAATGGTGGCTGAAAAGTATTGCTTTCAGCCACCATTTATAGAAATAGAAGTAACATATTATACACTTTTAAATAAAAAAATTATGCGATTCTGAATACAAAACATGTTGCGCAGGTTTCTAAAGAAACATTCTTTTAGAACATGCATTTAATCCCTTTCTAGCTTAGAATGAGAGTTTAAAATCAATTATTATTATTTATTTGATTTTTATTGTAGTTTTACTAGTATTAGTTTAACTTAGCGTTTAAGATTAGGTTTTTTATATTTTAATTGTGACTAAGAATTGTGGAGTCTTTAAATTAAAATATAACTTCTGATTGATTCTATTAATGTACTTATTAAGATTAAGGGTCATTAATAATGTAAATT
Organism: Salvia rosmarinus; assembly: GCA_036937905.1. Taxonomy (NCBI): domain Eukaryota; kingdom Viridiplantae; phylum Streptophyta; class Magnoliopsida; order Lamiales; family Lamiaceae; genus Salvia; species Salvia rosmarinus. The sequence goes on along the minus strand of CM072823.1, from coordinate 5,531,562 downwards.
AATTTTTTTTTGTAAATAATGGAACATTTTTTTGTAAAAACACGTAGAGATGATTCTTCCTCTGCTTCTAATAGAAGTACTTATTGTTGAATCGATGAAAAGAGTAGTGCGATTAAAATTTGAATTAAACTTAGTTCACTAGGTATCTACCCATAGGTCATTTGTTTTGTAATATATTTGAATAGTTTTAATATATAAAAATCTCATACATTTTTACTACTATTATAATTGTGATATTTTAAATATGATATATTATTATTTAACAAATTTATTTGATTACATAAAAACTAGCAAAGCGGTGTAGTGTAAGCCACGAGATGGGCGCTTTAGATTCTACGATGATGCAATATGTAATCTTCTCTGATTATAAATTCTGTACATGTTATGATGTGGGATATTCTTCATCGACTACACATGCAAATGTGGAGTGGTATATAAGTGAGTGTCAATCTTTTCCCTATAACCATGATTTTGGGGAGAGTTAGGACTCTTTGCTTGTATCCCTAACAATGATCCGATCTACCGGATCGTGCGTCTGCGGGAAGGCGACCGTTAATCGGCCGGAAATCGGGTGAGCCCGGGAATAGTTCGGGTGGACCCAAGACTGGTATCTGCAATGGAGTGGTGTCGGGCCAACAACTGGTGAGCCCCACCGCACCAGCCGTGGATGGGGAGGACTTCGAGTTGGCCGTCCGTGGACCTACGGTTTCGAAGGGAAGGTATTGTTATGATGTGAGATATTCATCATCGATTCTGCATCTGAGTGTGGAGTGGTATATAAGTGAGTGTCAATCATTTCCTATAACCATGGTTTTGGGAAGAGTTAGGACTCCTTGCTTGTATCCCTAACAGTACACGACACACAATCAAATTTCAACATTTTTACACCCCACCCATAAAATATTTCAAATTGCAAGCTGTTGCATTATGATTAGTAACAGATGAGTAACACAAACTTGCATCAATAGGTATAATTTTTACCAGATTATCATATATTTCATTTGAACAACCAACTCTAAGCGTTCCAGGAAAATAATATCTTGAAAGAAACAAGATCAAGAAAAGGAGTCATCAAATTAACTATAAAAATGAGCTGCTTAATGCGAAAGTCTGTTGAAATTTAGAAACATCTGTCACTACGTACTGGCGGAGGCATTCCGTTTACAAGCAAAAGATTAATCAACCAAGACCTGCGGTAGTATCCTTTCGTGGCGCATCGGCCTTTATACGGGGTGGCCTAACTATTCGATCAATGAGACCGTATTCAAGAGCCTCCTGAGCATTGAAGCGCTTCACCCGACTTAGGTCCTGGTGAACCTGCATATTCATCTCAAAGATTCAATGCACATATCAACAGGGATACCAAATGCCATAAAATAGATGAAGTTTGGTTGTTTTGGGTTTTGCACACGACTTTTTAAATTATGTCATGATTCACATATTCAACTAATTGGAGATGAAGAGGGAAGATGTCTATTTTGATGTATATGCCTTCTATTCGATATTACACCACGTCGATTTCAATTCGTCAAAAATGTGAGTTATGTTATAATTGCAAAAGTAGTAGAATTCATGTACTTTGTACAATTCAAAAATTGTGAAAAATAAAGAACGGTCCGATGTGCATGCATTTTATAGCAATTGTCCCAATAAAATGCTCAGATTCATCAACAGATGGGACGCTGCAAAAATCAGCCTAGGCACTAGAACAGAAATGAAGATATAGGATTATTGACAAGTATGACCTTCTCAACTGGCTGGCCAGTTTTCTGAGCCAATTCCTTGAAAAGATAGTTCCTTATGCGTAGCAGTTCATCAGCCTCATTACGAATGTCATCAGCCTGGAAAAGGTTTTCAAAGATATTTCAGAAGTTACTGGCAAGAGCAAAGTGACGCTTCAGCTACAAGAAAAATTGATCAAACCTGACCACGAGCAGCTCCAGCTGGAGATTGTAATGAAATTCTTGACAGCGGCATGGCAAAGCGATTACCCTTCAAGAAAGGAAATTGTAAATGAGATGGACATCGAGTGCAAGGAATTTCAAATTTTCATGTAATGGAAGTCATTATGTCTGATGAGGAGGCTATCAATTATCACATGATTGTGATAAGCTGATCAAAGACACTGGATGCATTATATAATTTATATGTCCTTATAGGATACTCCTCCCATCCCTAATAAGTAACTCATGACATCATAATACACATACCAAGGAAGGAAGTGGGTAATTTTACTTATTCTACCCCTAATTGCATAGTAAACTAAAAATGTAGTGAATTTGTAATGATTATAGGTAAAATGAGGAGTTTTACACTATTTTATTGCAGAATTCCAAAATGAGACACTTACTTGGGGACAATTTATTTCAGAATGAAACACTTATTAGAGGACAAAGGGAGTGATTCAAAAGGCAAGACCTTTTCGTCATTTTTATAGAACGAGATCAGGAAACAAAAAGAGATGCAATGAAATCATCAAGTTCTACTAAACGTATAAGGCCCTTTCAGCCATAGCTTCTAACAAAATATATATGACAGACGTGCAATAGTAGATTATTAGTTTTACCAATTAGTTATTTTTCAGATTATATGTCAGTTGTTGAGTCTTTAAAGATTCAATTTGGATTAAGCCCGTAAGTTCATGGGGCAAGGGTTTATTAGGATTTCTACATTATTATTTAAAGATTCTTTTGTCTTTTATTTAGGATCATCAGATTTATAAAATTCAGTAACAGCCTCTTTGGAGGAGCTGAAGCCCTCTTCGGAGGAATTTTCTCGTTTCCATTTCGTTACCTATTTGTTATTTTACGTTCTTTCTTCTCCCACAATCACTTTAACTCTATCAAATTGGTCCGACTCGTCAATCAAAAGATGGTAACTACATGAAGCATTAAGAGTTGACTGGATAAGTTAGAGAAGGTGGTTAAAGATTTGCACCGCTCGATGGACGAATTCCGCTAACCAAGAGGTGGTTGATGCCAAACTAGATGCCATCTTGGCAAAGCTATCGATTTTTGATAGTTCCTTCATCACCAACAACTCCGAGGGGCAAAGCAGCAATTCTCTCATATGGGTGAATGACGCCTCATCGCTCCAGGTTCTGCAAGAGATCAATTCATCAAGTTTGGATGGCACTAATGCTTGCTAGTGTAAAAGCAGTCACGACACCACCGTTTGCTTCTCTTGTAGAAGCAGTTGTTGTGGCGGTTTCTACTGTAACGCCCCACTTTTTGCTTGCATTAATTTGCTTTAAATTTAAATCTTTTGTGTTGGATTTGTGAGTATTTGACGTGCTCGAATTTGTGTTGGACTTGAGGAAGTCCGTAGGTGCGCCCCTAGTTAGAAAACGAACTTCGGAATTTATTTTAGGGCCTTCAAATATTACTTTACAAATATGGGCTAAGTAATAAAATAAGATTTGGGCTTATGTAATTATCAAATTATATTATTAAGTTTTGGGCTTATATATAATTGTCAAATTATATTACCTATTCTCAAATTGGGCTTTGTAGAATATTATTTTGTTGAGCTCAAGTTCTATTTTATATTTATGTACAATTAAGATTTAATTAATAAGAGTTCAAGTAGGATTATGACTTGATTAGGGTTAACCTTTTTATGTCAATTAATCACTAGCACGTCTTTGGCATCCCAATCTACAACAGAAAAAAAAATATAGCCTCCTCAAGCGTAGCATGTGATTTGGGAGTATGCATCTAGCTACAAGTTTCTATCAAGTGTTTTATTTTATTTTTCTGGTAAGCTTTCTAGTGCACAAATTTTATGGTTATGGCTTACGAAACTAATGGGTTGAGTTACTGGTGGTTGTTTTTTCTTCCCCTTTAAATTATTTAGTTAAGCGAGGAGTTATATATATACACATGTGCATTTGAATTCTCTTAACACAATTTTGCATAAGTTATGACTGATAGATAAGTATCGTGTGTGATCAGATTTATTTTGATGATTTCATATTATTTTATGTATTATAAGACTAATGCCTTTGAATAAGTTAAGAATGAATTGCCGATCATATTAGGATTTAGTTGATGGACACAATGTTTTTCTCCACAGATTTAGGCTACATGTACTTCTTTTATTTTATTGTTATTTTAAATATTTCATGCATAATGAAACTGCTTATATATGCATCTTTATATATACACGTTTATTTATTTCTTAATTACTTAAGCATAGTAATTAGTATATGCTTCACGTAATATGCAAGTTTAATTATATTACACTATTATAATTTGAGATAAGTTTCACTTTGATTAAGTTGTCATTCCATAGATTAAAAATAAAATAAAAAAATAGTTGAATTCTAACTTTTCAGATTATTATTATAACTCTTTGTTATAATTAATTAGTATTATTTATATGTATAAGCTTATTAGTTTGTTTGATAGGTAATTGGCATTTACAAGTTACGAAAACTATTTTAATCCTAAAGTTTTCTAAAAACAATATCCTTATGTTAAGGTAGTACGATTTTTAAACAATTTAGCCCTTGATTTTTAATAATATTTAGTTTGCTTAAGAAATTACGTTTAAGATTTCTTTATAGGCCCTTATACAAATATTGTATTTATTGAACTAGGTGCGGTAACTAGGACCCTCGTCCCAATTGAGTTGATTTTGATTTGTTGTGCTCAACAAAAACAAGATGGGTGAAATCATCTTTAACTTGCAAATATGAGATTTGGAATAAACATATATATTGTGGGTGAAATCTTCTTTAACTTGCAAATATGAGATTTGGAATAAACATATTTATTGTGGGTAAAATTCTCTTTAAATTGCAAGCATGTGATTTGGAATAAACATTTATTGTGGGATTTACTTTATCTGTAAGTTTATGGTGATAACCATTGTTGTGTTTTGTTACATCCATGGTGAAAGCCTGTGTGGTGTATTATTACTTGTGTGGTATGGCTTGTGTGGCGTATTATTGCCTGTGTGGCGAATCATAGCCTGTGTGGCGTAGCCTGTGTGGCGGGATTTTTAAGCCGGTGAGGTTGAATATGATTGACTATTACTTTCTTGCGATGTATATACATTTGGACAAAAAAAATGATATTCCTTGTTCCCCACCACTGAGTACGTTTTTGTGCTCACCCCATTTTTATCTAAAATGTTTTCAGGTCAGTGATCATGGAGCGACGTGGCAGTGTGGGTGTGCCTAGTGGTGTTATGTCGCTTTTAAATTCCTTCCAAGACTTGTGTTATGTTTGTTTAAATTCTTTTCCTTTATTATCGTTGTTGGATTTGAGTTACTAGAACTCCAACTTATCTCATGCTATTAAGTCTTGCGTAGTTTGCTTCGGGCTGTTGGTTGGCGTCAGTTCTTGTGCAAAGTTTAGACTTGAGTTTGTTGGATTCATTCTTTGGAAGTTTTATTTAAGAGATTTTATATATTTACAAGAAAAAAAAAATCACTTGACATGTTTCCGCTTTAGCTATTTAAGAAAATATAGCATTTTTAAATTATGAATTTAGGGTGTTACATCTACTCCTTTCTGTGTTGTTGTTGCTCCTCTCCCTACAAAGATCCCTACGCCTGCAAGGGTTGACGATGGCTTTCCTCATCGAGATTAGAGGGAACTGACTGAGGAGTTCTTCAACTCCAGAAGCTTATGTTGACTATTTCTTCTAAGATCATCGTGCAGCAAGGGCAATATGGATTTGTCATTCCAAATAGATTGAAGACGTGGCAGATTTGGGATGTCTTCTGATGTCTTTCCCCAGCCTTGTAGACAAGGCTATTTCAACAACGATACAATTGATAAACGTGCAATAGTGAATTATTAGTTTTATTAATAAGTTGTTTTCCAGTAGTATTCATATTATAATTCATTAGAATTTTTGTAGAGTCATTTGTTGGGTCTTTAAATATTCAATTTGGATCAAGCCCATAAGTACATGGGCCTAGGGTTTCATTAGGGTTTCTCAATTATTATTTAAAGAGTCTTTGTCTTCTATATTAGGATCATCAGATTTATAATATTCAGTTCAACAATAATGTTGTAGCCTCTTCGGAGAAGTTGAAGGCCACTTCAAATGAGTGTTCTCTTTCCATTTCGTTACCTATATGTGATTTTTGGTTCTCTCTTCTCTCACAATCACCTTAACTCTATTAGCATACCTTTATGTATCGATTCTATCTTTCCAGTTTGTTTAGATGGAGGAGTTTAATATTGTTATTATATCTAACTATACATAAAATAAGCCCATAAGAGAATATACCTTCTCGCCAGCAGCAAGGAGAAAACCTGCCAGATTATAAGCATAGCCCACACAGTGAGTACCAACAGGACTTTTCAAACTTTGCATTGTATCATAGATAGCCATGCTAGGAGTGAGCTGCAACAGAGATATATAGTTAACATAAGATTTTAAATAGAAAAAAAAAAAGTATCACTATACAGAAAATACCACAAACATAATAAATGCAAAAATGTCAATGCCAAATTGTAATGAAAAACTCACATCTCCTCCAGGGCCATTAATGTACATATAGAGCTTCTTTGAATCTTCAATACTATCGAGGTACAACATCGTAGCAAGAATTTGATTGCTGAACTCTTCATCTATGTTTTGCCCAATAAAAATAACACGTTCACGGTACTGCAGTAAAAGATATTATGGGCTTCTGTAAGATGAGTTTTGAAAGAAAGTAGAACAATTTATAAAAAACAAATTTAGCCAATATCTTGATATTGCAGGCAATGGACAAGAAATAACCAATTATTACAGAGAATAACTAAGGAACTAAAGATAATCCAGATGACATAGCCTGATAACATTAATCTTTGACAAAAACAAGGGAAATGTGGAGAAGCTATGACGAGCTCTCACACTCTATTTGGTATTGACATTAAATGACAGAGTACTCCATAGAATTTTACTGGGGGGAAGTAGCCAGATAGACTTACAAGAGCATTCCACAAATCAACCCACTGCCAAGTTCCTTCAGTAGGGTTTCTGTAAGGCACTCTAGGTGTTCCAATAGGCATCATTGCTACACGACCCCTTGTTGGTTTGGTATTGATAGATCTGAAAATAGAGGGTGTCTTTTAGAATTTATCGAGACAACATGATATGTACATTTAAGATGTTTTTATACAAGTCAAGATTTAGGAATGAGAAATGAATGCTCTTGAGCCAAAGAAACGGTTTAAGGAAAACCAGGCTGAGTCGATTACTAATACTACTTGTGTACCCAAAGCGAGGAAAGAAATCCAAGAGTACCTCCTTCTAATTTTAACTAACACGCGTTTTGATGTTCGAAAAGGTGAAAACAAAGGTTTAGGAAATAGAGTGAGCATACAAACCTGTTAAACTGCAATATTTACAAGAAAACAGAAAAATTGTCACAGTCGTATCCTGTCACATTATAAGATGTATTTAGCAAAGGCAAAACAGGTAAACTCAAATAGAAATTCCATGCACATTAAAGATCATGTCATGATCCACAATTATAGGAGTAAATATGAAGGAGACTTTAGCAAGTGGGTGGCTAATTCAATATATTTCAATCATAATTACAATATTTTTGGAATTGTACACTCAAATGCTACACAATTGTAAGTTAAAAAAAAACTCACGAAACCTAGCTTTCTTGCTGACTGCAATATGCAAACATAACCCAGACATATATTGGCTTCTCGCACCAGACATATATTGGCTTCTCGCACCACTGGAGTAAACTTTCTTAGCTTTGACTGGCTAGGGTTGATTTTGGTGTTAATCTTCAATACTAAGCTATAACTTCCACCAAAAAGTCTCATCTTAAGTGGCTCGAGAATCTATCTTAAGTCATTATGTGGACGCTAAACTAAATGGCTTATCACCAAGCATTTGCACCTTACCTTTTAATTTTATTGGTAGCCCTAAGACCATTTTGCTTAATTTTATAGGTAATCAACAACTCTTCCCAATCCAAGTTTCCAACTATATTTCTCAAACTTGGTGTCTTTTCAATTCAAAGCCCTCTTGAATTTTATTTAACTAACAAGCAGATAATGAATTCTTAACCAAATAGAAATACAAATTTATTCCAAAAACTTAAGCTAACAATATTCCCAACAAGGTGTTCCCACTCCATTAACCTCCCATTTTTTCTCTCTTTTTCTTTAATTTTATTTTTGACACCTAACATAAATGTGTATGAAACCACTAATGATAAACCAAGTAGTCCAGGATTGCGATTGCAATTATACTCAATTAAAACAAATAATCCATGTTTTAAGAAAAAAATATGATACTCCTTCCTGCAACTAATGTTACAAGATAAGATTTACCATGATTATTAGAAAACCATGGAAACACAGTTCCAAATTGAAATTTGAATGTGGAATTTGACCCTTAGATATTGGTTCAGAAGACATACCTGGACTCCATGCTTTTGTAAACTTTATCACGAAATTCTACATTCAAATTGGACTTTCCCTCCCCATCCATCTGCATAAATAAAGATTTAAAAAAAGGGAGGATCAATGTTACATCACAAATTAAAGCTAAAATTAACACCGAGCTGCGAGATAAGAACACGTACTAGGAGACTGAACTCTTAACCCCACAAAGATTCTGGTGCCGCAGCTGCAAAAGGGCATAATCGTTAGATTAGGGCCTGCCATATTAATTTGAACTTTCAAGAAAAAGTGAAGCGAACCTCAGAGAAGGTGGAAGAATCAATCGTGGAGTTGAAATATGAGGTTGGAGTGACTGCCATTGTTAGGATAGAGAGAGAAATAGTGGATTTTCGTGGTTTTTTTGGATATGGAGAAAAGGTTTATGTTAAGAATCACGTAGACCCGAATGGAACTTTTCGACCCGTATTCTCAAACGGGTAAGGTAGGCCATCAGTTAATTAATGGCCAAATATGAGAATGTGTATACAATGATTTAAACAAATATATGTTAGTATTTCATTTATAATAAATTTATATTTATCTTTTTAAGAAATTTATAATTGTATCTCGCCTTTTATTTTCGACAATTGAAATATGGCATGGCGTGGCTCACTGGAAGATATACTAAATAGAATATACATGTGGAAAATAAAATATGACGTGGATACTAAAATAAAAAATAAAAATCTCAAATTTTATTACACCAAGTCTGATTACAAAGTTATAGGACGTGACTCATTGGACGATATACTACGTGGAATATACGCATGGAACATAAAGTATGACTTGGATATTAAAACAAAATTGAAAATTTTATTACAATCTAAGTCTATTACAAAGTTATATTTTGAACAATTATGGTGATATGGAAATAATATGTTTATTTAAAACTATGAAAAAATATATGGATACAAAAATATGCATATTACAAAACAATAATCAGATACACTAAACACAAACATGAATACTACAAAACACAAACCGCATCTTTAAAAAAAAACCATAGGTTTCATTCGCGATATCTCTCTTTATATCTTACCAATATCTGTGAACACTTATCTTGTTGATCATTTACTTTCTTTATTATTGATCATTTATTTTCTTTCGAATTATGAAGTTAAAGTAATCGATCTAAATGTGAGAATATATTTTGGAGAAATCAATCTCATATGCATTTTGTGTTCAACATTATGCGGTTTATATTCAAACGTATATAATTTTTGTATAACAATATGCATGTAGTTTACGGAGAAATAAATCTCATATATTTTTTGTTAACACGTATGCGGTTTATGTTCAAACATATGTAGTTTTGTATTAAAACGTATGATGTTTTCCATTTCAAAACATGCATGATTTTTTTTGTATCACATAAAAAATCAAATTACTAATCTACCATTACTGTAGCAAAATCAGCGCCAAATGACTTAAAAAATCCGAAAAAATCTCCATCATAGAATCTATGAAATGAGTGGATGAGATTGAATCTGCGTATTACCTCGCACTCGATCTTATTTAATCTCTCATCTATATATATATATATATATATATATATGGAAATGAATCATATGTTATTTAAAATTATGAAAATTATATATTTATTTGGAAAATATATATATTAATTTCCACATCACTATTATTTTCAAATTTTCACGTTTCTACTTTTAATTTCAGATTTAGATTGTAATAAAGTGCTCAAGTTTTGTTATTTTTAATATCCATGTCATCCTTCATTTTCTATGTGTATCTTCAAATGAGCCACGTCATATCTCAGTTTCCGGAAATGTGATGTGAGCCAGGACACAAATGTGAGTTTCTTAAAATAATTGGTACGAATTTGTCATTAATTAAACATTGGGATATATTTATGAAGACCACCGATCGATCTTAAATTAAGTAAGGAAATAAATCTTGTGAAACAGCAAAAGATTTACGTGGTTCGATCTATGAATAAGATCTACGTCCACAGGCGAGAGAGAGTATGTGTATTGAGAGTGTGAAGCGATTACAAAGAGAGTGAATGATCTATGTCGTCTAATCTAGCCTCTATTTATACACAATGTATTGACCTAGATCTCGAATCAAAGTCTTCTCTAACTAGGATTCGAGATCCTATCCTCTTGAATTAGGATTCTTTTAGATATGGTGAGTCTTTCTGCGTTCCCACCGACTTTAGGAGTCTTCATGGGCGAACTTGTCTGGCCGAGCTTGATGTCGAGGTTACTTGTATTGGGCGATGCTTGGGCACAGTAGTTGGGCAGTATCCTATCACAACCCCCAAAAAGACGCAGAAACGAGGTCATCTTGGATTGGGGTTGTTGTGACAAGCGGGGTTTCGACGATCTTTGACATTCTTTTCATTGTCTCGACTTTGTGTGTCAATGCTTCGACGTCGTATATCGTATCTTTGTGCTCATGAGCGTCTGCCGAGGTCTTGTTTGTTGTTTGTATCTCGGGCGAGGCGAGGCGTTATGCCGAGGTCTTATGGTAACTTCACCTAACGAGGCGTTAAGCGAGATCTCTGGCCGCTTCACCGCTTTGACGGCGTTTGTCAAGTCTTCGATCGATTTCACTTGTCGGCGTTAAGTCGATGTCTTTGGGCCGGCTTGACCGTCGGCGTTAAACCGAGGTCTTGTGAATGGCTTCACCGTCGAGGCGCTATGCGAGGTCTTGACCGGCTTCACCCGACGAGGCGTTATCAGAAGTCTTCGACCGCTTTACCCGACGGGCGTTAAGCGAGGTCTTCTTTGTCTTAACTGACGAGGCCTTAAGCGAGGTCTTCGACCGCTTCACCGACGAGGCGTTAAGCGAGGTCTTCGACCGCTTCACCGCTGGCGTTAAGCCGAGTTCTTATTCGCTTCACCGACGGGCGTTAGCGCGGCAAGACGGATTTTTTCCGTTCTTGAGAGCATCGACGCGGATACGCATTTAATGCGCATTAAATTGGCAGCGGTTGGATTCCCGATAAAGTGCATATTAGGGAATGTCTTCCTGATACGCAATATCTCTTATCACTTTGCCTTCTATATTTCTCGATTTTCAAAAACTCTACGCCTGCATGAAAACAGCTTATTTATTACTGCGCCATTGACGACTTGAAGCTTCTTGTCTTCTTCATCGATAAACAAAAGTAAGTAATGGCTACTTCTTCTCATAACGAGTCGCTGGCGTCCAAATCGTGTCTGTTTCCCGTCTAATTCGTTAGTGTCTCACTGCTTTTACCCGTATTCACATGCCTCTCTCGAGTGTGTCTGCGATTCCCTCGGTGGGGATTGCGGTAAAGTGTCTTCTTTTCTTGAATCTTAGGTATTTCGACATTAGGGATATCTGCTTTCAATATAGTATTCCTTCTAATATTGAGTTCGTTGCCCCGTCCCGGAGGACAGGGCTTGTGCCCTCCGGATGGTTTTATTCTTGTGTATGAGGGCGGCCTCAAGGCTGGTCTTCGCCTTCCTTACCCTTATGTATACGTTGAGTTCAAGAGATGTTTGGCCTATCTCTTGCCCAACTCTCGCCGAACTCATTCCGCATATAGCGCCCTAGGTGTCATGCCTATAGCATAATTTTCCTTTGACCTTGGGGCTTGTCCTTGCTTTTTGCAGAATCGAGGCGGCTCTTGGTGGTATTATCTATCACCCGTAGGAAATTCAAAGCCAAGATTAAATCGAAGATCTCCAACCGCGTAAGAAGTTCTTCGTCTGGCATCGGTTTCGAGGACATATGGAGTTCCCATGGCGATCGATAAGATCGCCGATGTGTTTGTCGACAAGGGCTTCGGTGACTGGAGGCTACTGACAAAATTGGCCTTGTTGACGAGGTCTTCTCGAGGCCGAGCTTGCGGCGGGGCTTAGCCATATGATCCTACCTCAGGGTGGAGTCGGTGAAGGTGAGGCCCTACTTTTTCTTTATTGCATGATTATACGTGTTGATCTTGACTATGTATTTCTTGGTAGTGAACCTTCCGAAGGAAAAAAGAAGAAAGGAAGGAGCCGATCTACGTGGCGAACCGATCTCTGCGACCGAGCCGCAGTCTCGACCTTGAAGGATTTCGAGGACATGCTCGAAATGAGTGTGGGGCCTTGAGATCCCTTCACCGCAGCCCACTCAAGCGCTTGAAGAGCGGAAGGATGTAATCCTTGAGTCCTCGATTCTTCTTAGTTTGAGTCACGAGATCGTTGGTTCAATCGTCACTCGTCTCTTTCCCAAGTTTTGTACTGTTCTTATACTTTGTGTTGTAGTATAAAATTGTGTTCTTGACTGATGTATATAATGTATAGGGGTCGAGGGGCGTGGCGGCCGAGTGTCAAAAGTGTCGATCTTATATCGGATTACTTGAAGGCGCCGTTCACGCAGTTTGTGAGGTGGCCGGTATGCTCGGGAGGTGGGCGGAGAATACCCTCCTCTCAAAAATATCCGAGGCCGAGGCTAAGGTCCCGGACCTCGTCAAGCGAAGCGGTGATCGATGGCCATTGAGGCGGCGGGAGGCGGTCGTGGAGGCGGTGTGGCGGAGGAGGCGGCAAGGCGAGGTGGCGAGCGAGGTTGCCTGATGAAGGCGGAGTGGCACTGAGTTCGCCGTCGGGAGGCGGACATGGCGAGCTCTCGGGAGAAACGCCGCGCCTTTGCGGAGAGGCTATTCATGTCGGCGAGCTTCCGGGATGGTTTCGGACGGTGAGGTGCTTAACAATGCGCTGTCTCGGATCTGTCGAAGAGGTCGCGAGGACTACCCGCACTGACAAAGCCAAGTATGGAGTGCGAGGAGACCGAGGATGATGTCTGAGGCAGACTATTTTGATGTGCTCGTCCGCGCCTGAAGGAGCTTCCGTCTTTGCGAACACCGCCTCCCTCGGTTCTTTTGTCCGCGAGTCTGCTCGCTTTGTCCGTGGATCGGGATCCCCGACCGCTTTATTGTCGATCATGCAAAGGGGTCGGGGCGGTGATGCTTCGAAGGGTGTCGAGACTCGGCGGTTCCCAAGAGGCGGTGAGCGGGCGTAAAGTAGGCGGAAGAGGTGAGGTTATCGAGCCGGAGGCGGATGTGGTCGAAGCTTCGGAGGGTCAGTTGATCCCCATCTTTTCACTTTTTTTTTTTTTTTGAATGTAAATGTACATTGATTTTTGCTAAGGGCATGTTAATAAAATCCAAGTTTATGTTAAGAAACTTATCTTTTTTTTATTGGTTGTCTCCGAAATCTTGATCTTCTCCTTGGTTGAACCGAATCGAAGACCTATCGCGGGCTCTTGAGTTGAAAGAGGTCGAACTCCTCCATATAAAGGCGGCTTGGTCACGTCTGGTGGTCGATGTCAAGCATAAAGCCTTTCGGGAGAGTCATGACGAGCTCGAGCTCGCTTTTGGAATTGGAGGAGGCGTTCGAGGTCGCATGAGGAGAGGCCAGGTGATAATGTGAGAGCATGCCGAGTACGAGGAGGTTATCCACGAAATGGTGGGATGACGATCCGGAAGTTGAAGCGAGGTTGTCGAGGCTGCCGTTGTTCGAGGTAGCGAATATGGTCGGACCTCCGCGATTCACGGGCGATGCTGCTGAATTAAAAGGCTCGGGAGCATATACTGGCTCACATCGCTCGACAACCATAGCTTGGCGAAATACTTGACGGGATCGCAGAGGCCTCTTCTTCAGCCGGAGCTTCCGATCTAGAATAAATGAACCAAATTATGGCGATCCGGAGTGGCGCGCAGAGAGGCGTGCTATTGCCCTTGAGCGTCGTGGACCCTCCGCATCGAGACCGGGCGTCATCAAGTGGTCGAGGCCGAGCTCATGAGAGTGCATCGTCAGTAATGAGGTCGTGTTGGCGGACCGTAATATAGACCGGGACGAGGTAGATGTAGGATTAGTATAGATGAGTTGTTGAATTCGATTTTTCTAGGGATTGGCTCGACTTTTCGATCAGCTCCGTCACTCGTAAAATGTAACTGTCATCTTTTATTTAATAGGAATGGTTTCTTGTTGACTTTGTATTTGAGCAAGGTAATATCGAAAGTAGTTCGTCCTCGTAGAGAATTACCTTGAAGAAATGGTTCGCATGGCAAGGTAGGGTTCTGTTTTTTGCCGAGGTCGTCGGGAGGGTGGTCCCCTTCGTTTACATAGAGAGAACGGCGAAATAAGCGAAGGTAGTCGATATCGTATGTAGGAATGGTTCTGTTTTTTGCGAGGTCGTCGGGAGGGTGGTCCCTTCGTCTACATAGAGAGAACGGCTTGAAATAAGCGAAGGTAGTCGATCTCGTATGTAGGAATGGTTCTGTTTTTGCGAGGTCGTCGGGAGGGTGGTCCCTTCATCTACATAGAGAGCGGCTTGAAATAAGCGAAGGTAGTCGATCTCGTATGTAGGAATGGTTCCTATTTTTTCGAGGTCGTCGGGAGGGTGGTCCCTTCGTCTACATAGAAACGGCTTGAAATAAGCGAAGGTAGTCGATCTCGTATGTAGGAATGGTTCCTATTTTTGCCGAGGTCATCGGGAGGGTGGTCCCTTCGTCTACATAGAAGGCAGCTTGAAATAAGCGAAGGTAGTCGATCTCGTGTCTTGAGCATCTTGCGTTTAAATTACATTCGTATGAAGCAGATGTAATCGACCTCCGTCGAGGGAATTTGTCCTCGTGAGGGTAAATAATGTGAAGATTAATTATGCATTAGTGACAGTAGAACTCGTAAAATAATATTTTATTGATAAAGATGGCGCGACCACCAAATAAGACTCGGACTCTAAACAAGACTTTAAAAATATGACCGAACAAGACCCGACCGACTTGACAACATGCATAATATTTCTTCGTATGGATGATGTGCCATCGTTGGGTAATTGCTCACCGGACAATTGAGCGAGCTTATAGGCCCCTTTGTCGAGGACTTCGTCGACCGGTGAGTCCTTCCCATGTGGCTTCCGACTTGCCGAGCTGCGGCTTTCTTGACTTCATTATTCGGTCTGAGTCGCCCACTTGGTTGTCGGGTTTTAACGCTACCGGTTGTAATACCGAGCTACTTGTTGCTTGCATCGAGCTTCCTGATGTGGCGAGGTCTCTTTCTTCGAGTAGGTCTAGATCAGCTCGTAGATTTTCCCCATTGCTTGCGGAGAAGTCGATGGTACGAGGACTCGATACTCCGTCTCTGCGGGGATCATGCTTGGTTCCATACACCAAACTGTATGGTGTTTCTCCGATTCGAGTCAGGGGTGTTGTTAGATGCGACCATAAGACACGTGGTAAATTTTCCACCCAGGGCCTTTAGCTCGGTCGAGGCGAGTTTTAGACCCTTTACGATGGTCTGTTGGTAACCCGGTCGACCATTTGCTTGAGGATGGGCCACCGAGGTGAACTTTGTTGGATCAGAAGCTCTTGACACCAATCTTTGAATGTCTTATCCGTGAATTGTGTTAGTTATCCGAAAGGAGGATATGGGGGATGCGAGCGACACTATATTCTTCCATACGAAGTTGAGGGCATTCTTGCTTGTGATTTTCGCGAGGCTCGGCTTCCACCCACTTCGTGAAGTAGTCGATCGCAACAATTAAAAATTGGAGTACGCCACGGTGCTTTACAAAGGGGCCCACAATGTCGATTCCCCATTGCATAAGCGGCGAGGGCTCATGCGTGGGTGAGGTCGATGCAGGGTAGCCTTGGTGCGTTCCGTGGATTTGACACTTGGACCTTCTTTACGAGATCCATTGGTCTTGGAACATTGTTGGCGATTGTATCCCCATCGCATGACTTTCTTTGACAAGGCTCGGGTCAGATGTGGCTTCCATACGAACCTTCGTGTATTTCTCGTAGAACGTAATTAGCTCGGTTCGGACCCAAGCACCTTAAGAGAGGTTGGAGATATGACTTTAGATATAGGACTCACTTTCGATTGTATATCGCAGATTTGTTCAGATCCTCCTAGCCTCCGAACTTCTTGGTGGGCGGTTCGCCTTCTCCATTACTCTCGAATGGGAGTCGTCCAATTGGGTTCTTCATCCGAGACTATGTTGACCTCGGCTCCTTCTTGACATCGTTTATGCTCCCGCTTTGGACTTACTCTCTTGGCGGGCTCGTTGATGGCGAGGCGATTTATAAGATGTCACCGGCTATTTTGCTCCCTTGGGATGCGAACTATCCGGAAGTGTGAGAAAGTCCGTTGCAAGCTTTTGCTTTTTCAAGATACTTCTTCATTCATCCGCTTTTTGCCTCGTATTTTCCCAACATTTGGCTTCTGACGACTTGAGAGTTCTTTGTGAACTTATGCGGCTCGTATCTCGAGACTTTGAGCGGCGAGTCTGCGATCGATGCTTCATACTCCACCGTTGTTCGTATTTTGAATGTGAACCGAGTGAGTAGGCGATCTCTTGGTCGTCAGGGCCTGGGAGTAGATACACCGCTCATTACCTTTTTTCCGAAGCTCGAGTCAGCGTAGAGTTGCCGGCTCCCTCGGTGTTTCAACCATGGGTTCGGCTTGCATCGTCGTCCGACACGGACTCGGTGGGCTTCGGTTTTTCGGCGAAGTTAGCCTCGGCAGGAAATCCGCTAGGGGCTCGACCTTTGATGGCTGGCGGGCGAAGGATATATCGTGCTTGCCAGTTCGATTGCCCATTTCGCGATTCTCCCCGATGCTTGGGCTTAGTCAATACTTGCCAAGTGGGTGTCGATGAGGACTTGTATGGGATGTGCATGGAAGTATGGGCGTAGTCTCCTCGCGGCGTTTATTAATGCTAAGGCAAGCTTCTCAGGGGCGATACCTCGTTTAAGACCTTTTAGTGCTCGGTGATGAAATACACCGGAGGCGACGTCCTTCTTCTCGTGCAGGCGCACTTATGGATTCGTCCAGGCGGCGAGGTAGAGAAAGGACCTCTCCTCTTCGGGACGGATAGAGTGGGAGCTTGGCGAGGTAGCTCTTGAGGTCTTGACGGACTGTGCACCTCGTCCCATGAGAATTTGGGGCCTTTTGAGTATCTTGAAGAAGGGTGGCTATCTTATCATGACTTTTGAAAGAAAGCGGCTTAGTCTGACTATCTGACTGTCACCTTGTGTACGTCATGGATGGTCTTGACATCTTCATTTCAAAATGGTTTGGACCTTGGGCGGGTTTGCTTTTAGCCTTCTTGTGAAACCCAACACCCTAAGAACTTTCTGGACGGATTATGCAAACGTGCACTGGGGGTTAGTTTTAGGTTGATTTTAGAAGAAGGCCGAGGGGCGATCCGGAGGTCGGAAACACATGCGACTTCTTCCTTGCTTTTGACGAAGATGTAGTCTCGTATACCTCCACATTCAGACCTATGTAGGGTGAAATATTTTGTCCACCATCCTTTGATAGGTAGCCCTGCATTTTAAGGCCGAATGGCATCTTTTATATGAAGACCCCTCAAGTCGGTAATGAAGGCTGTCTTGGCGCGTCTTACGTCGTCCATCGGGACTTGGTGATACCCTTGTATAAGTCAGCGAAGACTTAAGTATCCGACCAACGCGTCGACCTTCTTGTCGATGTTGGGAAGGGATAGCAATCCTTTGGGCGATGCTTGTTGAGGTCGGTGTAGTCGATACACATTCGCCATCCCTCCTCCTTTCTTCACCATCACCGGTTGGCTATCCGGTCGGATATTTGACCTCGAGCGATGTCGTGCTTTTAACGGTGGTTCACCTCGTCATGAATGACTTGATTCCGTTAATTGCAAAAATTCTTTGTACATCGAGGCGGCTTTATGTTCGGTCGATGTTGAGTCGGTGGTGATGATACTCGGCGAGACTCGGTCATGTCGAGGAGACCAAGCAAACACGTCCGAATTCCCTTAGGAGTTGGATGATCGATCCTTCACTTGGTGCGTGGTAAAACCAACTGGACGACCTTCATGGCTCGTCTTTGTGCAATCGACCTCTTCCGTCGTACCGGGGAGTGGCGATGTCTTCGACTCCAACTCTTGGGTTTCCTTAATTGCTATGCACATGGGTCTTTGGGCGAGGTCCCGGCACCTCGTAAACAACACGCATACATTCCTCGCTGCTTGATCACCTCGGATCACGGCCGTTCCTCGTGGTGGGTATTTTTATCGTCGGGTGGTGCGTTGAGCATACCGCCTTTACGCTAAGTTCACCCAATCTCGCCTAGTATGATGTTATACGGAGTGGGCCTTCACTCTGACTGCACCACCTTGGTGAGGTCGTTGGTGCTTTCCCCGTGACGGTAGCTCGATTATTCATACGGGCGCGTCTCTTCTGGGCGAAGCTTGAGTGGCGGGCTGTGCGCGAGGTGTGCTTCTTCTCCTAGCTTGTCAAGCATTCCTTGAAGAGGATGCTCACCGGCCTTGTTGTCGATGTAAACGCGTTTTACCAATTTATTTGCGACTACTACGGATCACCAACGCGTCACGGTGGGGTCTTGTCAGAGTACGGTCGTCCCGGAGAAGGTGATCGCCTCGTCCTTTCCGAACCTCTTATTGGTAGGTTCACGGCTTCTAGGACTTGAGCATCGGCCTTCATGGAGGACTTCGTGACTCCACGGGGAGCCCTGTAATAGTGGAACCACCCGTCATATTGGGGCTCGTCATCTCCTTCCTCGTCGGTCTTGCGCTTTGTTTTTTGTAGGGGCTGATTTCCTCTTCCTGCTTTTTCTTCTTTTGACTTTGGTCGGCTTGCGACTCTGTCATGGTATTTCTTGAGGATCCGTCTGAACTAGCATCTCTATTTCACCCATGAGCTCTTTGCACTCTTGATGTCGTGCCGTAATCATCATGGAATGAGCGAGATTTATCCATAGGTCGGCCCTCTTCCTCCCATCATCGGTCGAGGCTTCCCGAGCGAGTTCATATGGAGTGCGTAGATTTACGCTCTCGGCCGTCAGCGGGGTGTATTGAGGTCGTTTGAGGCATCAGCGGACCGAGCCTGGACTTTATCGGGCGATGTAATCCGCAGTCAGGCGCTTGGCGCCTTGGTTCCGATCTTCCTTCGCCGTCTCTTCTTCCTTTTTCCGAGGGTCTGCGCCTTGCGCTTGCTTTCTCTTGTCGGCCTCGTCCGCTTTGGCGAACCGGTTGGCTATCGCCCTGACTACATTGCGATCACGGGGTTCGTGCCAGCGATCTCGGTATAAGGCCCCGCGAGATGCCATTTGGAAGGCCGAGATGACTAACAGTCGTTCACGTCTTGACCTTCAAACACTCTTGTTAAACCTTGTCATGAAGTCGATGGACTCATTACGGCTTTGCCTTATGGTGAGGGTGGTGTCGATGGCGTTTTGATTCCGCTTTTGGAAGAACCTTCGTGGAAGCGACCATCGGTCGCGATAGGGCCGATGCTTCCGTGGGTAGTAGTCGAACCACTGCGGGCGTTGTCGACGGTAACTCCGGAAGAGTTTACATATGAACCTAGCCGAGGCGTTGGTTGATCATGTTGTATTGGAGCTGCGAGAGAAGTTACGTGGATCCCTCGGCCGTCGTGGGCGATGCTTGGTACCCGTATTTATCAGGAGAAGTGTTGAGTATTCTATTTGAGAACGGGGTGACTATCTTCCGTATCCATCGACCGTCCTCACGGCGCGGGACGGAGTTCGACGATCGAACTCGTTTAGGTGACTCGGACCGACTTCGCGGCGTACGATGCCTTTCTGTCTTGCTTCGTCCCACGGAGATCGGGGCCGAGTTATTGGATGGTTTATTACGCGATCGAGGCCGGCGGCGATCACGACGTCTCTCGCGTTGCTCGTTTCTTCGCGGTCGGTTTGGGCCCCGACCTCCGTTGTGATGCCTCGTATCTAGATGAGGCTTGTGTTCCGTTCTTCGGGGCGTGGCGACCACAATGTTTCACCGAGGTCTTGGAGAAAGCTCTCTTATTTTTCTCGAGAAATCCTCGGCGGCGTCGTCGAGGTTTACTTATGAGCCGGATGTTCCCACGGATTATTGCTACGATTGCGCTTACTATGGTAACTTTGCCTCCTGCGAGGCGGGTGTCCGTGCTCGTCGAGACTTTGGATATGCCCCCGGGGTTTCTTCTCCGATTGGGCTATTCATTTGAGCTCGGCGTTCCACTTCGCCGTCGGCCGTTGTTGTTGCGCGACGGTCTGGATGCATGGCTTCGGTGTACTGGTCGTGATTATTTTCACGTAAGCGGTGGTTGATCGAAAACAATATTTCGTTTCCCACAGGCGGCGCGGTGATCGATCTTAAATTCGTAAGGGAAATAAATGTAGAACACCAAAGATTTCGTGGTTCGATCTGTGAATAAGATCTCGTCACAGGCGAGAGAGAGTATGTGTATTGAGGTGTAGGCGATTACAAGAGGTGAATGATCTATGTCGTCTAATCTAGCCTCTGTTTATACACAATGTATTGACCTAGATCTCGAATCGAGTCTTCTCTAACTAGGATTGAGATCCTATCCTTTCTTGAATTAGGATTCTTTTAGATATGTTTGAGCTTCTGCGTTCCCACCGACTTTAGGGTCTTCATGGGCCGAACTTGTCGGTAGCCGAGCTTGATCGTCGGGGTTACTTGTATTGGGCACGATCTTGGGCACGGTGGTTGGGCCGTATCCTATCAACCACTACATGTCGGCATATATTTTGATATTTGGCCTCAATTAATTCTTGGTGGCGTGTAAATTGTTTTACAAAGAATCAAGTTGACAGAACTATGAGGTAAAATGAATGAATGAAATTTTATTTTATTTTTGTGGTTGGTATAATAAAGCAACGATATATGAAAAAATGATCATTATTCGATTTTATTTTCATATCATTATTATCAAACGCATAAATTGAATAACACACATATATATATGGAAAATACACTAGTTTTGTATGATAATATCATCATGTTACAAATTTATTTCGATAAATTAGTAATACATTATTGAAGCTCAATGCATCAAGTTTGTGTCAATTTTATCAAGTTTGTATCAATTTTAGCTCGAAAGTGATTTCCAAAACATAACCGGCAATTGGGGATGACGTACAGTTGCCAACATGGAGGAAATGATGTCACTTCAGTCTTCACATTTGAGGTAGATTCATGGGATGATAACATGAATTTGTCGAATGAAAGTCAACTTCGTTGATAGAATTGATACTAGTCTAATTCTTTTTTTAATAGTTTTTAAAGACTAGGATAATTTTGAAAAAAGAATGTGCAATAGGAAATAAAGTCTACTTCGTTGATAGAATTGATAATTTAAATGTTAATCTACTTTTTCATAGTTTTTAAAGACTGGGATAATTTTGAAAAAAAAATGTGCAAAAGATGATAATAGTTAATCATCGTTTATGATATGAAATTTTAACACTTGTTTGATTATGACCTCTACTTGAATTTATTCTTAAAATAGCTTGAACTATGCAAAACTATTTTATTATGAATTGCATCAAAAATTCAAGCATTATAAAGTTGGTTGCTCATTTGTAAAACATGTTTCTCGTATTGTAATTTCATTATAAAGTTGGCTGCTCATTTGTAAAACATATTTCTCGCATTGTAATTTCATTTTTTCTGTAATGCTCATGTTACAACGTACCTGAGTGAACCTCTTAGAGTAAGAAGAACATAGGTCGCTATTCTCGGATAAAGGTTCACGGTAGTATTTCAAAATGATTTGGTCAAAGAAGTATGTTGACTTTTAATAAAGTCAAAGTTTTAAAGTATGATCGATACACGATCAATTTCATATTTTAAACGATCGGCTTAGTTCGATAAATTATTCTGTAAGGCCATGCATACATTATTACGTGAAATTATGTAGCTTAATTAAAATTCGATATCACTAGGGATGGCAATCGACCCGCGGATACCCGAAACCCGCGGGTATCCGTCCGATTATTCGTGGGTTTGGTAGGCATTTCGTACCCGTGGGTATGTTCGTGGTTTAAAACTAGTACCCGTTTAGTTCGCGGGTATGGAAATGGTTTGGCACTACTCGTACCGGCGAATTGTACCCGCAAAAATACCCGCGAATTACCCACGAACCCGTGAAACCCTCCCATCTAATAACTTATTTTATTAATTAATTAATTTCCAAATTCTGAATTTTCATTGTGTTATTGATTTGTGGATTTGAACTTTATGGATTTAAATGTGGAATTGTGGATTTGAACTTTATGATTTATGAATTTGTTAGTGATATTTTCGTGTTTTTTGAAATGTTTGGTTTCGCGGGTCGTGGTGGTCATGGTGAAGGTTTCATGGGTAGTCATGGTGGCGGAGTGGCGGTGGCGGATACGTCGTCGGGTGGCGGGTTCATGGTGTCCGCCAACCCGCGGGTACCATGGGTCGCGGTATGGTGGGAATCTCCACCCGTCGCGGTCACGGGCGGGGATCATTTTCATGGGTGCGGAGGTGGTTCGACACTATCCGTGCCATGACCCGATTGTCATCCCTAGATATCACGCGCATGAGAATTCAATATGGAAATCGAATTAGTTTTAAAGGTCGAAACCTGAGATTTTAAATTCATGAGCATATGTCATAAGATATAATTAGTTAAATCATAACATATATATTAATTATCATAGTATATATATGTAATTAATATATATGTTATGATTTAACTAATTATCTAGGAGTCAAGGTTGAGTACCAGCAGTCAAAGCTGATATATAGGAGTCAAAGATGCCCTTTAATAGTCAAAGTTGACTATCAGTATCTACGTCTGACTTGAATATATCATATTGACTTAGGAATTCTAAGTTGACAAAAGACGGAGTTCAGACTGCTATGAAAAGGATATGCAGCCTCGACTGACCCAACATGAAGTTAATGCTGACAAAACATGGAGTCACCGAACCGAAAATACGGAAGGATTTAAGCCTCAAATGTTTGACTTACCATGTGTAATAACGTATCATAGAAGATCTTAACATGTCATACCACTTTTTGAGTTGTAGAGCTACGATTATCTGACGATCGACCTTGTCGAAAAGATGTACGAGGATTCTCAGCGGAAGAATTCGGATGAAAAATAGAAGGATTTGAATGGTTGTTCCTCCAACGGCACTATTCTTATTCCTCTCTATATATATTTGCGAGAATCCAACATTTGAATATTACCAAACGCTGCACAATTGAAATCTCAAGTATTCAAGCTCAAAGCTCAAGCCAATCAAACATCAATTTCGAAGAAGAATTTTCATAGTACCAATAAATCTCGAGTTCAAATGTACTTATCATTTCGAGATTTCTATAGGAAATCTGATTTGACCCTCTCGATGATCTATCTTAGATGTTTAATTCACCATACATTGATTATATACCTAGCATGCATCTATATAATTAATTAAAATATGTTGGTGTTTAATCGTATTTACTTGTGAATTTTTGAATAAAGATCGATTGGACTCGACTTTGATCTTACGGACTATATCCCGATTGTCAAAACTTGATGTTGAGTGAGAGCAATCTATGGAGAATCTGCAAAATTCGCCTTCTTCCTCTATCTTAGAGATTTTGAAAATATCACTTGTGGGAATAGTTAGTTTTGATTTTCTCTCACCTTGTATTTATAATGCATTCCTAGAATCTATTTAGATATGATCCTGCATATATTTGCGGATAAAATATATCTAGAATAATTATCTTTTGATATCTTATAGTATCGAGATAATATCTTTTGATATCTAATGATATCGAGATAATATCTTTTGATATCTAAGAATATCAGATAATATCTATCTAGATACACTGGGACTCTACAAGGCGGGCGAATTTGTTAGCAGCTCCAGGCCTTGATTGGCCAACCCATGGATCAAATGCAAGGAATAAAGATGAGCCTAAAATGAATTAATTATCTTATGCTCAACTCAGAACATAAATTAATTCATAAATATTTATTTATTCCACTAGAAAATAAATCTTTGACTTGTCCCTTTATTACTGAAGTTGAGTCGGACTTGCACATAGACTTCTGAATCCCAGTATTTAAGATATCGCACATCCATTAATTATTTATAGCATTACATTTGCTTAAAATAATTAATCTCTTTAATTCCTTAAGTAGTATCACTCAACCTTATTATTGTACCTGAGCTAACTCAACCTGCAGGGTTTAGTACAATAAACTTTTTGAGCTCCTTAAGGGGACGTCATAATCCTAAATGGACACGGTGACTCGATAAAGGTAACTAGCATGACATATAAGCACTACTACCATCACCCTGAGATGCGGAGAATCTTGGGTTACTCATCTAACCCTCACCCATAACAAGTCAAAGTGATGGTCGGTAACTCATAATCACCTAAAATCTTATCGAGTTTTAAATCAGCGAAAGTCACCGAGATTTGGGTTCTTCACGACGATCGGATAGAAGAACTCATCTCATTGTGATTCATCGATATGTCGAGAATACCGGCATAGACAAACAACGAGTCAGTCAACAACTTATCTATCTTTGCGGCATATACCAACAACTCGTCCTCAAATTATCTTAGATGTGATCCTTTTATATCTCATTAAGCTAAACCAATCATCTGAGACTTACGTGATCTTCTACACACCGTATGATCTAACTTTTGTATGAGATAATGGGACATACATGCAATCAGTAAATAATTGAGATAGAAGATTGTAATAGTGGTAACAGAAACATTGTATACATGCACAACCATTACGCTTTCATTATACAAATCCAACAATTTCAACATACAATTCCTTCGTGTAGGATATTAACTTTGTATATCATAAGCTAGATATCACGAGTTATCGTTTGTGATAACTCGGATCCACCAGTTGGAAAATGACTACATGTAATATCACGGAGAGGCGTGCGCTGTAATGAATCTTGATAAATGATGTTTTTTTATCTCGAGAAAATCTTTCATTTTAAATCAATTAGAGCTTGCATCACTCCTTTGGCATGCATTATCATGACACGTGAATAAATTTAATTATTAATCTTGATGCACGATTAATTAAATTAAGTGCCACTATGTAACTCGATAATAATAATGATAATAATAATAACAATAAAGCATATAGCTCTGAAAGCAATTACCTAACTATATATGAAAGTATCTATAGTTAGAGAGCTATTACCTCTTAAATAGAAATATAAGATATATATTGAGCACCTAATTCCTATCAATTGGGTTCGTATTAATTTAAAACCATTAACGTGTTGCCTTTATATAGATATGTTAGTACGATTTCAAAATTCTTATGAATTACATGTTACAACTTGTATTATATGAAAGAGTAAATGGCTAATAAATAATTAACTTTATATTAATAATTATGTATCTATTTAGTGTATATATATATGTATATATATATAATATGAATAATGTATATATACATGTGCATGGTGTGTGATAATGTGTTTAATTGTGTGTGGGTGTGACGTGTGAGTGCATGCAAATGCATGCATGTGTGATGTGTGAGAATAATGTGTGTGTTCCTTGTGCGGCCGAGTGTGTGCATGTGCTAGTGTGGTGTTGATTATTCATAGGCACTTGTGGACATGTGTCTGAGGATAGTTCACTTGTTCCCCTAGAACTTCCTCTAGGCGACAATTCCGTATTTTCTCTTTCTCACTTTCCACTCCATAGAAGGCAAACAAGACCCACCTCTCTCTATACTTCACGGCAACACCATCCTCTTTCCTCTCCCACTTTTCTACCTCACTAACGCAAATCCACGACCTCTCTCTACACTTAAGCTTTCCCATGAGCTCTCTAGAGCTCCCACCTCTAGGATTTTACCGCCCATCATCGTCGCTCCCTACAGCGGGACAAGGAGGCCGATTGCCACCATAGTTTGAGGATGACCTCACTCCACCTTCACCTTACGTTGAGAAGAAATCAAACTCCCTTGCTGAGAGGAACAGCAGAAGTCTCGTGTCGGCGCCTAACTCCATACACTTCCCGTCCCTCTCGACTCCTTGCCAATTTCGTTGCTAAGGTAGATACCATTGTTGGAAAAATCTTAATTGGACTTACATATGTTAAATTAAATATGCATAGTGTCTTTTAGTAATCGATTAAAGTGGTCTATTAAGGAAATATTATGGATTAAAGGATATTAATTAATCATGGAATTAATTGTGTTGATACCATAAAGAGATTTGTATTTTATTGAGGACCAAATTGCAAATCTAGTTTTAATTACTTATTATATAAGTAGGGTTATGGTCCCCAAACGACGATGAGAAAATCTGAATCTGCATTCCTTCTGCAGCGTTCTATCTGAAACCTAAAGAAATCTTTTCGTTTGGAAGATCCGTACAACCATAATCAAGATTGAAGATTTCTATATGGATTCGTGTACTTCCACTTTAGTTATTGTTTTCTCGGATTATCGATATAGAGTTATGAATCTAGGGTATAAATTGATGATTGGAATACCCTATTATGTGTATAAATTTCTAACAAGTGGTATCGAGCTTCTATACATGATTATCACGAAAATTATTGATGGTTTAGTTTTGGATTCAGTCGATAGAAAAAAATATTATCGAAATATGTTTCTTGATCCGTTCATGAATTTGTGTGAATGCCTTTAGAGATCGTAACTTATATTCTCACGGTACCAACTAAGCGGTTGCTAAAACACCTTATGAACTTTGGAATGGGCAAAAGCTCGTCTAAATCATTTGCGTGTATGGGGATGTCGGTGAGGCTGGGCATATAAGCGAATGAAAAAGCTGGACTCAAAACAATTAGCGGCTATTTTATTGGTTACCCAAAGAGATCAAAGGGTTTCAGAGTTTCGATCCTTAGAAAAATTATTTTGAGGCGGGGCTGCGGTATTTTTGAGGATGTTGAGCTTTGGGGAGAAATAAAGTTAGAGACATTACCTTTGAGGAGGATTCATTTAGACTCCTACTACTACTTCTAGTAACGTGCGGGTTTCTATTCTGTCATTACTCGAAGCGATTGAACCTCAACATGATCTTGTTGAATGACTTGATCGACCGGTTTGATCTTGTTGAATAACTTGATCAACGGAGTTTGATCTTCTTGGATAACTTGATCGTTCGGTGGGGATATTTTCAACATCGTCTGTTGAGGTTGCGAATCGCTTCTAGTAATGAGGAATGAAGCATGTTACTAGAAGCGGTGGTAGAAATCGGTGGAATCACTCCTCAAAGGTAATGTCTCAACTGTATTTCTCCCAAAGCTCGACATCCTCAAAAAATCCGCAGCTTCCCGTCTCAAAAATAATTTTTCTGGTGGGATCGTGAAACTGAAACCCTGATCTCTTTGGGTAACCAATAAAATAATGCTAATGTTTGGTCCAGATTCTTCATTCGCTTATAAGTGCCCAGCTCACCGACATCCCCATACATGCAAAATGATTTAGACTAAAGCTTTGCCCATTCCAAAGATCATAAGGTGTTTTAGCTGCTTAGTTGAACTATGAGAATATAATTACGATCGCGTGTTTTAAAGCGAATTATGGCTGCAATTATTATCATAATTTGTGGTTTTATGAAATCGGTTTTTATTTTCCCATGTTTATCGAGATGAATCGATGTGATTTGGATTAGTGTTATTGATTTTGTTTCCCACATTCTGGTTTAAAATTGATCGTTTAATTTTAAATTTGTTTGATACATCTCATGTTCCTATTAGATTTATTAGTATTCGAGATAAATAAATTGAAATAAGATGTCGCCACAGTGACCTCTCTTGTAAAAATTTATTTATTAAGAATATTAAGATGATTGTGTGAGTGTATATTCATGCGGGTATTAGCCGCCTACGGGAAGGTTAATGCTTGGCTGAATTCATAAACACTGTAATTGTAAATAATCGTGACGATTTTATGGTAATCCATGTGAATAATTTGTCATTCCACAGGATGACAATTGTTTGACAGGACTTATTGTCAGTATTTGATCACTACACAGAGGGACCTATTTATAAGTTAATATTATTGTCCACAGACTTGATATTAATGTTATGCCGGGTTTCTCGAGATGTAATCTTCTTATTTGAATTTTATGATTAATTGTGGTTTAATTATGTGAGCATAAAGTTGATTTTTGATTTTGTTCTCTGTTCAGCTATGATGTATACTTTACTACATCTCGCTAATACAACAACATTCCCATGCTTAATGGGTCGAACTTGAGTTGGAAAGAAAATGTTACGATCATTTTGGTCGCATGGATCTAGACTACGCGCTAAGGTTGAAAACCCGCTTCTCACGGCGGATGCAAGTTACTGGCGAGGAAAACGGAACTTTGAGAAGTGGGATCGCTCAAATCGCGTTAGTCTAATGATCGTTAAGCGGCATTCCGGAAGCCTTTGAGCCGCGACTTACGATGAAATTACTACTGCCGATGAGTACCTTGCGAGATTGAAAACATTTTGTAAAAGCGATAAGGCCGAGACAAGCACGGCTTTTAGCTAACAGTCTCACTAAAGTATAAGGCGAGGAAACATAAGAGGTCATCTTACGGATGTCTCGCATTCTTCAAAGTAAAGGCACTAAAGCTCGAGGTGTCGATGACTTACTCGTGCATTTAGTTTGATATCTCTTCACTGCACAATTCGATCGATTTAAGGTCGGTTATAAGCGCGAGGAGAAGTGGACTCTTAATGAGCTCATTTCATATTGTGTGCGAGAAGAAGAAAGGTTTGAGCATGACAGAGCTGAAATTGCTCAAGCGGTAGTAATTCTAAAGACGATGGCAAAAGAAAATTGGCGTTGGGAAAGGCGCTAAAGTTGATGGTCCACCAAAAGAAACAAAATGTTGAAAATTGATTCTAAAGGTTGTTTCTTTTGTGGCAAACTGGACACATGAAGAAAGATTGTACCAAATATAGGTGCTTGGCGTAAAGAAAGGTACATTTCTTACTCAGTGCATTACGAAGTCGATTTAGCTTGATACCTAGAAACATTTGGTGGTTAGATTACGTGCAACTAATCACATAAGTGTTTCAATGCGAGGTTACTGTTGTCAAAGCCAAATGATGGTGAAAGATACGTCTATGTGGGAGATGGAAAATCGATGGAAGTGGAGCGATTGGGCATTTAGATTGTTGTTAAGAACAGGATATTTTTTGGATTTGAAAGACACTTTTATTGTACCGTCATTTAGGCGAATTTGGTTTCTATTTCCTTATTGGACAAATATGGTTATTCTTGTTCATTTGGAAGTGCGAGTTTTGTCTTTCATTAAATTCCAATATAGTTGGTGGTGGTTCATTAAATGTCTATGACAATCTATATATGCTTGATATTGTACCTTCATATAATGAATCCTTGCATGTTGAATCAAGAGGTACTAAGCCAAAAATAAGTAAACAAAATTGACAAAATTATGGCATAGCGTTTAGGTCGTATCTCAAAACCGTAATTGAGAGACTTGTCGGATGGTATATTGGATGCACTTGATTTTTCGAGACCTCGATGTTTGTGTCGAGTGTATCAAGGAAAATGCAGACCAAAATAAAGAGATTGGGTGCCAGCGAGCTACTGATCGTCTTACAATTGATACATACGGATATTTGTGGGCCATTTCCTAAGGCTTCTTGGAATGGTCAACGATATTTATATCTTTCATGAGCGATTACTCACGATTTGGGTACCTATATCTAATTCATGAAAATCGAGGCCTTTGGACATGTTCAAAATTTTAAGGTGAGTTGAGAATCAACTCGACTAAAAATTAAAGCCTATCGGATCTGACATGGAGGTGAGTACTATGGCGAGATATGATGGTTCGGAGAACAACGTCCGAGGGCCTTTTGCTCTCTTCCTAGAGGAATGTGGAATTGTCCCACAATACACACCATGCAGGAACACCTAGCATGAATGGTGTTCTTTGAAGGCAAAATGAACTCTAAAGGATATGGTGAGAAGTATGATTAGTCATTCGTCTCTGCGGAATCACTCTGAGGGAGAAGCTAGAGACCCTGACTTATATTCTCAACAGGTGCCAACTAAAGCGGTGCTAAAACACTTTATGAACTTTGGAATGGGCAAAGCCTAGTCTAAATCATTTGCATGTATGGGATGTCCACCGAGGCTAGGCATATAAGCGAATGAAAAGCGGACTCCAAAACAATTAGCGGCTATTTTATTGGTTACCCAAAGAGATCAAAGGTTTCAAGTTTCACGATCCCACTAGAAAAATTATTTTGAGGCGGGAGCTGCGGTATTTTTGAGGATGTTGAGCTTTGGGGAGAAATAAAGTTAGAGACATTACCTTTGAGGAGGATTCAATTTGACTTCTACTCACTGCTTCTAGTAACGTGCGAGGCTTCTATTCTGTCATTACTCGGAAGCAGATTCAAAACCTCAACATGATGATGTTGAAAATATCCCCACTACGAATGATCAAGTTATCCAAGAAGATCAAACTCCGGTTGATCGAGTTATTTAACATGATCAAACGGTTGATCAAGTCGTTCAACAAGATCAAACTCAACAACCTCAAGAGCCAATGCAATTAAGAAGATCCACTAGAGAGAGAAATGCCATTCCGAATGATTACGAAGTTTATCTTGAGAATGTGAGGAAAATAATGGATTGATGATAAATGATCTGTCGATTATCGCAAGCCGTGCAATCTCAAATTTCAAATGTGGAATGATGCTTTGATTGAGAGTGCGAGTCAATGTTAGAAAATGATGTATGGGACATCGTTCCATTACCTCGGTGTGAAACCTATTGGTTGCAAATGGATTTTAAAACCAGAGGATTGATGAGGTAATGTGGAGCGATATAGGGCTCGTCTTGTAGCAAAAAGGCTATACTCGAAAGGGAAGACATTGATTTCAAAGAGACTTTCTCTCCGGTTTCCTCGAAGACTCTTTGAGAACAATTATGGCATTGGTTGCACATTTTGATCTTGAGTTACATCGAGATGGATGTAAAATGCCGTTTCTCGATGGTGACATTGAAGAGACATTTATATGGAGCAACGAGAAAACTTTGTGGTTGGAGACCCAAAACTATGGTTTGCAAATTAAAGAAATCCATCTATGGACTCAAGCAAGCTTCTCGTCAATGGTACCACAAATTTCATCGGTAGTAGTCTCGTTCGGATTTGAGGCTAATATTGCCGATGATTGTGTGTACAAAGTTACAATGGGAGTAAGTGTATTTTTACGGTTTTGTATGTGGATGACATTTTGCTTGCCTCAAATGACAAAGGATTGTTGCACGAAACCAAGAGGATTTCTATCAAAGAATTTTAAGATGAAAGATCTTGGGAAGCTTCTTTGTATTAGGAATCCAAATACATCGAGCGTTCTCGAGTATTCTTGGATTGTCAAAAGGGTATATTGAAAAGTGCTACAAAGATTTGGCATGCAGTTGCAAACCAATTGATAACCACATAGCTAAAGGAGACAGTTTAGTCTCAATCGGTATCCTAAAAATCATCGGAAATTAAGGAAATGGAAAATATCCCATATGCTTCAGTTGTTGGGAGTCTAATGTATGCTCAGTGCGCACAAGGCGAGATATAGCATTTGTTGTTGGTATGTTGGGCGATATTTAAGTAACCTGGTATGGATCCTTTGAAAGCGACTGAACGGGTTTTGAGGTATTCACGGAGAACAAAGATTTCATGCTTACATACGAAAATCGGATCGGTGAGATGGTTGGGTATTACGATTACGATTTTGCTGGATGCGAAGATAGTAGAAGATCTACTTGAGTTACGTTTTCCTATTGGTCGGGAGCCATTTCATGGAGAAGTGCTAGCGGACACACTTGTAGCACCTTCTACCATGGCAGCCGAATCGTGGCATGTTATGAGGCATCGATCGAGGAATATGGTTGCGAAATCTTGTCATTTGGGCTGCGCATTGTTGGAAATATTGAAAGACCCGATAAAGTTATATTGTGACAATAACTTTCGGTAGTACTATATTCCAACAACAACGGGAGTTCTACTAAGTCAAAGCACATTGACATTAAGTACACGGTTGTGAAGGAAAGAGTGCAGGTGGTCGATTGCTATAGAGCATATAAGGACGGACTCGATGATTGCGGATCCGCTAACAAGGGATTGACACCCAATGTCTTTCATGGGCTGCCTTGCTTTCGTATGGGTGTGTTATTGCTTGAGGATACTTTGGTTTAGTGGATGTCTGTAATATATTAATGCTTTATAGTTTATTTTGGAATCATTTTGAGTATTTTGGTATTTTAAATACGCACATAAAGTAATTGATTATTGCACTCTGCCATTTTATTTTTATTATTGATCTCAATTGAGGAATAAGGTGGACCAATTGGAAATAGATATGTTAGATCACATTGCATATAATATCCATGATACGCATCTATGATTGATCTATGCCATTTGATTA